>JABJVR010000095.1:426051-444785 GCA_025773905.1 Chitala chitala | reverse complement strand
CTCTATTTTGCTTTCTTTTATCTTATAAACCCACACCCCCGTGGGTGTTTGGTGTGTGGACCGCCCTTTGGTGGCCCCCCCCCCCCCCCCCCCCCCCAACTGTCGTAAACACAGCATGACGCACCGGCTCAGCTCTCTGAAAGTGTTCTTGTTGCATCCGGGCTTGGTTATGTGGGGACATCCTTACCTTGTGTAACGTCAGTGCCGAGGTCACGCCCCTTGGGTGACGAGGGAGGGGGAAGGGGTGTTTCAGCCGCTCCTGGCTTGCCTTACAGACCTTCTTTGATGCACGGTGTGGCCTTCCAAGCACCAGACAGTCATCCCATTGTTATAATGATCACGTCTCCAAGTATGCAGTCTCAAGCTCATCCGTTGCTTCAGACTGTCTGAATCGTCCCTAATATGGTGTGTTCTTTGCATGACTTATTCACAAACTGTTAAACAAAATTAATTGATCAATATGAGTATTTAAACAATTGCTTGTCGGGAAGCACAAATAAAGAGTGTAGGTTAGGAGAGCCTTCTGCAACTTGTACAATGTCAGTGGTTGTGTGTATGTGGCTTTTTATTTCTTTCCCTTCAACTGTGCATCTCTTCTCTAGGCAGACTTGTGCAGATGAGAAGCTGGCAGCTGCCCAGGCTCTGGACCTCATACTCACGTTCCAGTGCACACGTTATCAGTCGCCAAATGCACATGTAATCTGTCATATATGGGTGCATGTTGCAGGACAAGTCATGCCTCATAACATCTTGAAATACTGAATATGTGGCACAAATCAAAGGCCATCTTGGTCGTCTTCAACTTGGTTTAGATTACAATTTTTTTTTTTTTTTTTTTTGCTCAGAAAGACAAATAAAAGCACAAAATGTTTGCCTTGTATTTGAGATGTGATGTATATGTACGTACAAGAAGGAAAGTATGTTTAAATTTGTCTTTTTTGTTTTGTATGTTTTGTTTAAAGCACTTGGATGTGTTTTATGAATTAGATTTTTTTTTATGTTTAAGTGTTTTAGTTCAGGGTCTATTTCAAGTGTTTAAGCATCATTGATTCACCTGTAGTTCGACAAAATCGCTCTCTGTGCAGCACCATCAAGTGTGAAGTCCGACGTCACTGCTGTTCAGTCACAAAGCAGTTGTGTGAAAGTCAGCTTCGCTCCAGGCCGCCGCCCCTGCGACCGCTGTGCTGCCGCCGCCGCCCCCCCGAGCACTGTGCTGCACGGGCTCCTCTTGGGCCAAGTTGCTGCTGGGTTTTTCTTTTGATCTCCTTACCTTCCTCTTCACCCCCAACCCACATGCTCTGGTGGTAAAAGAAGAGTCCAGGGTTTGACATGCAGGTGGTGTAGAGCCGGGGGACAGAGGGATGCACGTGTCCCATCATCAAGTTATTGAACAGATACTGCACACCTGTGAAAACACACATCATGCAGACCAGCCTAAGGATGGATGTGAAAGTGGCATCTGGCAGGGTGCCAGTGAGAGGGCAATGCCTTTTATTTTATTTAGCTACTTAATATCAGAGTAATATAATTATTTTTTTTAAACAGTGATTCTTATAAAACCCAAAAAGAGAACTAGTGCAAAGGTCCAGTACAAATATTCTCAGTGACAAGATTGCGTGTTGGACTTTAAAAGTGACTTTTTGGAATGTAGCATGTAGATGGATTTGTGTGTGATCATGGTCAGGTTGCTTGATGTCTCACCTTGAAGTGTGAAGTGTGACTTTCTCATCTCAACTACTAGTAACAGAAATGGAAAATAAATAGCTGGGTTCATGAGGATGTGCAGTTGATCTGATTAAAAAAAATACAAATGAAGCAGCTCTTTGATGGGCTGTAGGGTTTACACGCTATTATTACACGCTATTTCCTGTGATCCATTGCAGTGTTTAGCTGATAAAATGCCTTTCTCCTTTTCAAAGATTGCCATGATCAGATGCGTTCATGTCAAATTAAAAAATTCCAGTCATTCCCGTAAAATGCTTTTAAAAGTCCTCCCCCCACTCCAGTGCATTTGTCAAACATAACTGCTGCTTATCTTGAACATTAGACATGACGTCTCCATACATCTGCATTAAAACAGACCTGTCATGAGAGGCAGTGGTTTGTGTCAGTGTCTGTTTGGGTTTATACATGCACCTGAATAGCACAGTAAACCCTACCTGCTTTATATACAAGGGGTGCACAGGCCTTTGCTCTTTTTTGCCAAATGGTGAGCTTGCTCTTTCATTTGAATATCCTCAAGGTCTTCACTAAACTAACATTAATGGTGAGAACCTCTGTCTTATTAATTTCAAAGTTTCTCCAAAACTACTGTCAGCACTCTTTCAATGCACATTGGCTTAGCTTAAAGGGTGCTGGTCTTTAACTGCAGCTTGAAATGTTCATCTGGTCACTGTCATGTTGTCACAGTGGAGTGACTCCTCTTACAGTCCAGCTGTAACTGCTGTTTTGTTTTTTTGTATTTGGTCTACAAATACATGTTGTATGTTGACTGTTTTGTTCTGTTAGCTGTCAGCTCTGTAGTAAGGGGCTGTAGTCAGATCTGACCAAGTCACATGACCCCATATGAGGAGGATGGACAGCAGCTGTTTGTGGTAGGAGGTGTTAGAGTGTGTTCGGATGTTCCCGAGTGAGCTCTGTCACTTCTCTCATCTTCAGTCTTCATGACAAACATTAATGACCATCAGGTCTTCATTACTTGGTCGGTCACGTGGAAGGGTGCGTGATAAACTTGTTTCCAAAGTCATGTGCAGAATGACACACACCCTCCTTTAGTAACTTTATGGTTTTTTTTTTTTTTCTGTGAGACGTTCACGTGAAGATCACCAGTTATGTGGATATAATTCAAGTAGCACAAGGTTATTTAACTTATAGACATTACTGGAGTCAGGTACACAGTGAGGTCAGTCATGTTTGTTAAGAAACTGTTTTGTACATATCCAAAGGAATTCTGTTCTCCTTGTACTTCTCTGCTCTGCTAGGGCGTTCACCTCCCCAGCAATGTCACACGTTCTTGCCTGTGCTGGACCTGCTTGTGTCTCGGAGAACCCCAACCTCTTTCCCGTGTGCACGGCCAGGTTCCGTCCCGCAGGGCGTGTTCTAGTGACCGTTTCCAAGTTTTCACGGACACAGTCGCATAAATACACAAATCACTTTCGTGCGTTTGCATGGTTGGGTGCTGAAATCGGAAAGGCCTCATTTTAGGTCTTTACCGCAGTAATCGTGTGTTGTGCGATTGCATTAAGAAATTTGTTGCCTTCTCCTTTAAAATTGTGACCTTTCCAGAATTTAGTTTATTTATGCATTTATATTTTCTCTTCCCTGCTGAATAGCCAGTCCTTCCAGTGGGAGTAGTCATGAGAACATCAGGCACATTCCTGATGTTGTGCCCGGGTCCCTGACGCCATGGAGGACCCCCACGCAAGGCCAGAGTTTAGTCTGTTTGTACCACGAGCGTGTCCTGTGAGCATGCGCTGCTCCTGGCCCTTCATTGTCCAGAGGGAGCTGCAGAGAAGAGCCAAAATGTTCTCAGGACGTCCTGGGAGATGAGACAACAGCAGGCCAAAACTGTTTTTAAGCAGCTTTTCATAACTTGGTTTTAAAACTGAAAGCAGGCAACCAGACTTTATTTTTAAATTGTAAAGCCTTGCATAAGAAGCTCTTTTAAGAGGCTTTTTTAAAAAATTGCCCCTGTGGTTTGTTATGAACTGGCCATTGCGCTGTTTACCTTCATTTTGGTGTATTGTACTTGGTTTGGGAAGGGGTGGGGGGGGTCACTCTGAGTGTTGTCAATAGTTCTGTACAATATGCAAATGAAGTGACAATTTGGAACATTCAGATTTTGTATAAAATAGGCTAAAGGCTAATTTATTGTGAAATGGGCCCATGGTTAGTAGTCTGGTGTAGAATAGCATTCTCCATTCCTGAGGTTGTGTAAAAGTGGTGTAAAGACGCCAGTGAGCGAGGGTGAGGTGTGTCACAAGTTGCGTTTGTTGGACCTCTTGTTTTTGCACCAATCAGATTGCACGTAGACATAGACACTAGATTCCCATGTGAGTCACTGGGAGTGGTGACGTATATCAAGAAGTCATGTTTTTGATCCTGTGACTTTAAAAAGCTTAATGCTGACAACGTTATCAAGAAAGAGTTCAAATAGTGTTGCATAATTAGCTCTCAGTGGGTCAAAAGTAGAAACAGTAGCGTGGGTGCCCAAAGTTCAGCCGAAAGCGCAATGTTATGATGTGGGGGGGGGGGGGGCAAAAAAAAGCTTTTGTAGCAGAATATGTTGTCGGCACTGGCCTTAGCCTAATGAGCTTTTTCCCTTGCTAGACAAATGAAGTGCATTGTACTGCAACATAATTACACAGTGAGTCTCCTAATGTTACTAAACACAAAATGCATCTTGAATGCTGCTGTTCATTTTTTGTCCCTGTAGGACACTTGCTGGTCCGTCACTTCTTCCACCTTTTGCCGTTCTCTAGTCACTGGACGTCAGGCGTGTCACAGCTGCCCATGTTTGTGCGGAGGGAGCGTTATAAGGCTAGTGCTGTTTGTCACCTCCCACCACAGTCAGTGTTTTGATATTTTTCTTTTAATCTAAAATATGGTATGCGTTACAAAGGCGTTGGTTAAAGTGTTGGATAAAGTTTGATTAAAAACTGAATATCAGGTCACAGCTACAAAGTTTCAAACTGCCAAAACCCTTTCAAGAAAACGGACTGTGGGAGTGTGCTGAGACCTCTTCCTGTTTTCCAGGATGTTTGCATTTACCATTCTTAACAGCAGGAGAAGCTATTAAAAAGGGGGGTGGGCACTGACATGAGCCAGTGAGGTAACATCAGTCCACTTACTAAAAAATCTGCTCTTCTTTTAGGGGTGCATGTCTGAAATGCATGCATAAAAATGTTTATTAATGAGTAGTCATATCCCTACTGACCAGTGAGACATTCAGGTGTTCTTCATGCCATTGGATGCTGTAGGTAGTAGAGATGGTCACCTTGCTGGAAAGGAGAACCTGTTCAAGGTTCTGAGTGATTCACAGTGACCTTTCAGGATGTGAGATGCCAGGGATTCTCATTTCAGTACAGATTGGCGTAGTTTTAACTGCAGGGTCGACTCCGGTCACAGTGCTGAATAAGGCGCCACAGGTTATTTTATGAAACACAGGCAGCCTCTCTTTGTAACAGTAGTGACTTTGTGGATGTGGACTTGTTGTGTCTCACAGTAATTGCAGTCAGCTGCTTTTTTGTCCAAAAGAAAAATTGAAAGTGGATGCAAAAGCATGTTGAAACTCATCGCATTTCTATTCAAGTGCCTATTAAAACACAGTAATGCAAGTTCATCTTGTGTGTTTCTTACAAAGCGCAGTCAGCTTTTTTTTTTTCCCCTCCAGTTGTTTTTTTACAGTCAGGTGTCACGATGATGAGAGTTTCCTCTGGACCTGTGAAACACTATATTTGTGTAAAACACATCCGTGCCTTGGGTGGAATGGGTGGGCAGAATGTGCTGAACAAAAGCCATTACAGAAGCTGAAGTCAGATCAACCGAAAACAAGATGTTACAACGTGGCGTTAGTGGTTCCATTAACGAGCATGTATTCATTAAACTAAAAAGTGTCGCATTTCATAGAACTAAAAGCACGACATTAATGTATGGAAAGTTATGCCGATGTTTCTTGTCCGTTTTATCCCACAGGCATATTTGAAATTGTAGTTGAATGACAGGACCTCATAAATTTGCCAGAAAGGTCCCCCATTTTCTAAATATAAATATATGGCTTTGACCTCTGGGGCGCCGTGGGCCCCCCCACAAGATGAGCCTGTATGAAATAGCCATGCGCAGTCACGCAGGGAGGTACCTCTGGGGGGTGAGGTCCTGCTCAATTCTCCTTCCACTCGCTGATCAACGTTGCTGTTCTTTAAATGTTTTCCTCTCGCTAACACGTTCCATATTGTACTGTATGTCCTTAAGTTATGTTTCAAGATAAACTGAAGACCACGTACCTGTTCACGGTTGCAAAAACTGCTGCTGATAGGCAACGGAGTCAAGATTGGTGCTCAAGGGGCTGCGTGTGGTTAAAAAGCAGTGGATGTGGGCAGCACATCGTTGGACCTTGCACATAGGGGACAGGCTCCACCGAAAGATGCATTTAGATATGTTCTGTCTGGCTTCTGTGCAGCCGTCAATGTGTGTTAATTTGTGGGGGGGGTTTACTGTTCCCAGATCATGTTACATGTGATGAGCTCTTTGACGTGGAGTGCCCCCCCCCCCCCAGCTCTCGTGCTCAACTACCTCTAAATTGTCAGGCCCCTTGGGGGCTATAAATAAGTGGCTCCAGTCTGGGGGGTGACGTTTACACCACGGCGCAGAATTACAACACCTCTCAGTGGCCCCTGTCTCAACAGGAGTTCCAGCCAGAGTTCAGGACTCTGCATTGCCTTAACTCGTTAACTTGGTGTCATGTTTTCTTTTTCTTTGTCGGCTTGGTTACTTATGGAGTTACGTGTGTGTGTGTGTGTGTGTGTGTGTGTGTGTGTGTGTGTGTTTGTATTTTCGAGAACTGGTCACAGCAATGTTTTGAAAACGCGCAACTTGCAACTGATGTGATCTGTGAACTTGCCATAAAGTTTTTCAGCAGGGATCTTTATTTTTTGTGTGTTCTGTTGGTGATCAATACCTTGGTATGGCTTATAGACCCCAGTGAGTTTAGCATGATGGTTTGACCATGTATGTAACATTAGGAAAAGTGAAGGAACTAGGGGAGGAAAATGAAGCCACACGCTGCTTGGTGTTGATCAATATCCTGTAGCAACAGCCAAGTCATTGTTTCAGTCATCATTACAGATGTGTCCATACGACTGTTTTCTCCACGCACTCAAGTTTAGAGATAGTCGGGCTTGTTGTCATCATAGGTGTGGACATGCATGCTACTATGCAATATAACACGTTTGCAGGTACATGTATAAACATGCAAAAGCTTTCTGGTGCAAGGGTATGAAATGAATTAAGCTGTTTCTGAGTGAAGACGTTCTATGCACTAACAGTTGAGTTTTGATGATCAGTTTCTCTTAGTACAGCTGTTGTATTGAGTAAATCCTTTTTGGGAGTTGTAGGTATTTTCAGAAATCGGCTGCTTTCAAGTTGTTCCCATTCCAGACCCTGGATGTTATACAGGCATCTCTTCCCAAATCTGTAGTACTTGTTTTCCCCTCTGAGGGTGCCATAATTACAGCACGTGTTGCCATGTGAGCCTAGGACAAGCCATGCCTAAGGTGACGCACGTACTTGGGCCTTGTCGAACCAGCAGCTCCTGGTCCCCGATCAGCCCAAATGAAAGTGGGTCTCTTTGGCTGTTTGGTAATCTTACTTCTCAACTTCATTGCTCTTTTTCCTTAGACCTTATTTACAGGGAGCACACAGACCTCGTGCTCTATACACAGGGTGGCAGGTTGTAATTATGTGATTTATTAAGTGGCTGTGCTTTGCTGAAAATTTGATCGAATTCTGTCACATGTATTTTACCTAATTTTGGTCCTGGAAGAATGCTTGCTTTTAGTAGAGGAATAAAAGGAATTAAGGAACTAGTGGAATAGAGAAAAGAGGGATGTTGGTTTAAATCTTGGGATGGCGCTGAGCTTGTTAACTGATTCTTCACAGTTCCTGTAAATAGTTGTCTATGGAAAGAAAAGATGGTTCATTGTAACTTGGGTAAATGTGCAATGAATAAATAGAATACAAAATTAATTAGTGTAAAAACAGAGAGTTACAGCCATGTGTTCTGTTGGGGTGTGAAGCACTGCTTCTGTGTCATGGTTTAAGTTTTAAAAGTGCAGTTTCACTGTTGAAGAGAAATGACAAAGCTAGAAGGAAGGAAGTTGGATGCTGATTAAAAGGTTAATCTAGAAGCTGCAGCTTGCTGAGTTTTCTCAATGACCTGAGCTCGTCTACCCCCCAGGAACAGCAGACATGGTGGCGCTGTCGCTGAAGATCGGCGTGGGGAGCGTGGTGAAGACCATGCAATTTGAACCCTCCACCATGGTGTACGACGCCTGTCGCATCATCCGGGAGAGGGTCCCAGAGGCACAGTGTGGCCAGCGTGAGTACACCACCCCCACCCCCCACTTTAGTGCCCCCTGATGGCGTATACACACCTTATGTCCCTGCAACCTGGAATGACGTCTTTGCAAGCTGTGGTCAATTTGAAAACCAAAAGTGAACAGATGATAATTGGGTCAATATTTTCTGTTGGTGTCTGTTGCTGTTTTTCCTAAGAAAGATTTTTCCAAACATTTTTTTTCAATGTTAACAGTCCCGTTATTCTGGACCCACCTAGCGACACTCCAAATGCTTTGAGAATCTTCGAGCTTCTCCCCATGGCCAATTATTTAACTTCTGTAATGCAGCAAATTTTCCTTGGCAGTTGCATTGTGCAAGAAAAAACTAACTCCTTGACAACATACAAGTTCGATTTAGTTTTTTGACAGAAATTGGCACAAGCTTTTACAAACTGAATGCATCAAACCAGAGGTTTGGCGTTGCTGGAGTTGACCTTGTACCTCACAATTCTGTGTCCCAGATATGGACAGGAGTAGAATGTCCATTTGCCTTAGGGCAGCCTCCCTTTGCTTACTTGTGCTAACCTGTAAGTAGTTTTCCGCTCAGGGAGCCTGGTGCTGGCCAGCATCAGCAGGCACTGTGGAATGTTCAGCATCTTAAGTAGCAACATTCTTTCAGTCAGAGCAACTTGTAACCAGGCAGAATTAAGGGCTGTTCTTGTAATTGTTTGGGACTTCTTTTTTTTTTTTTTTACTTTTGAAAGAAAGAAAGAAAAAAAAAAAAAACCTTAGATCATGAGGTAATTCATTTACTGGTTTAGCTTGTACAAGTGGAAAGTAAGAAATTGTTCAGCAGTTTTATTTTATTTATTTATTTTTTTTTTTTGAAGGATAAATTTTCAAAGCCTTAAATGTTTGACTGTAGAAGAAGCTTCTGTTTGCAGTGTGAAATTTGCATGATGAGTTAACACGGGGAAAGCACCCCGTGAGTTCCTCAGCCGTGATCAGCTTGTTGTTCTTCAGCCAATGACTACGGCCTGTTCCTGTCGGACGAGGACCCGAAAAAGGGCATCTGGTTGGAGGCGGGGAAGGCCCTGGATTATTACATGCTGAGGAACGGGGTGAGTGAAGATGTAGCGTGACTGCGTACGCATGTGCCTCCCGCGGAGGTGGCTCCATGCGCCGAACCTGAGTAGTAATGGCAGTAATGGCCATCTGAAAAAACGTATCGGTGAAACGCCAAAGTGGCTTAACAATGTGCTGCTACTGTTTTGGATGCCTTTTGGCCAGATGGTTTCCCATCTTACCAGTAAAGCTAGTATCATCTCAGGCTTCTTAATAGATATGTGGCCACGTAGATTAAAACATAATCTGGATTAATGGTCAGGTTATGTTTATATTTTCAGAAATGAACAGGGTTCAGCAAGATTGGCTTTGCGTTTTGAGAGGAACGCCCTGAGTGATTTAGGGGGAGCCAAAAAACTGGATGTATACACTTCAGCATGTAAAGGATTATAGATTTTTGTCTTTTTGTATTTTTGGGTGGGGCAAAGTAGACCATTTGTCGTGGGGCCCAAGACTGATAGGCAACGGACTGGCTATACCTGTGAATAAGGGTAAACACTTGTTTTATTGAAGCTGGATCAGTAACCCGTTCATGGAGTGGGTAAAACGGAATTTCACATGGTGAAATGGAGCTGCTTGACTTCTTCCCTCTTTTTTGCTGGTGACAGGACACTCTGGAGTACAAGAAGAAACAGAGACCCCTGAAGATCCGCATGCTTGATGGGACCGTGAAGACGGTTATGGTGGACGATTCCAAAATCGTCAGCGACATGCTCATGACGATCTGCGCCAGGATAGGTGAGCTGTTCGGCTTTGTCTGAGCACGCACCTAAGACCAGGGGACAGGTGGCCAGTCGCTGATAAACTCGTCCCCCTCCCACAGGCATCACAAACTATGACGAATACTCGCTGGTGCGTGACATTGGGGAGGAGAAGAAGGAGGAGACAACAGGTACACTGAAGAAGGACAAGACACTCCTACGGGACGACAAGAAGATGGAGAAGCTGAAGCAGAAGCTGCACACAGATGATGAACGTGAGTGAGACAAAGCATATGGAATGGTCGTCACGGTGACCGCATCTCACATCGGCCCGAGATTTGTCATGACACGTGTCTCCCGGCCTGCTTGTGCCGCCTGTTAGTTTCAAATTTTATTACATCAGGAATTTTTTATTTGTCATTTAAAATCCATAATGAGGAGGGCAGAGTTTTATACCCATGTTGCTTTAAAGTGGCCAAACTAGTTGAGCGCGAGCGTCGTTACGGGCCTAAAGCCACGACTTGATGTGCAGTGAACTGGCTCGACCACGGGCGGACCCTCAGGGAGCAGGGCGTGGAGGAAACCGAGATGCTGCTTCTCAGGAGAAAGTTCTTCTACTCGGACCAGAACGTTGACTCCCGGGACCCTGTCCAGTTGAACTTGCTCTACGTACAGGTACTGATAAAGAAGTGTCCTCGGCAGCGGCTTTCGTATCACCGTGCCAACACTTCCCCTATGCCCTTTTAGTGTGTGAGAAAAGTGTGTTGAATTGGTGGGTCAGGAGGAATGCTGGGCTGGGTGACCAGCTCTCAACAGTATTGTTGTTACTCTTCGTTCGGCTGTTAGCATTTCTTGCACAAGGCCGTGCCGTTCCTGCCAAACTGAGTACCACTTCTGTTTTATAACCGTAATGGAATCGAGTCTCAACAGATGAACGTGCTGTGCTTGTCTCTGGTTGTGCTGCCAGAATTTTTCTTTCATGAATTTGGTTGGTAATTTGATTCAAGCCCTAGATGGAAGTAGAAAGTACTCAAAAGCTGTGCAGTAACTATGTTTGTTTTAATTAAATTTTTTTTTTTGTGGGGTTTTTTCCCTGTTTCTGATTTCTCTTATCAAGGCCCGCGATGACATCCTGAATGGTTCCCATCCTGTTTCCTTTGATAAAGCCTGTGAGTTTGCTGGGTACCAGTGTCAGATCCAGTTTGGTGATTACAACGAATCCAAGCACAAACCTGGATTCCTAGAGTGAGTGATGATTACCTTTTATATATGCACACATTACCTTTTTGTAACTCTCTGCAATCCCAAAGACAGAAAGGTTTTTTTTCTTACAAATTTGACTGGTCATTCTTGCTACAGTCATCTAAAGAAAATGCCTCATTAACAGATCAGACTGTAATCAGCTAAGTGCTTTCTCAATGCTTTTTATTGCTTCAGTACAGCAGGCCAAATACGTACGCATGCTTTAATAAATGTAAATGTCCTCTGGAAAGTCTTTTTTTTTTTTTTTTTTTTTTATATTTTATAAGTCAGCACACAGTTTAGAAATGTTTGAAAAAACAAAAAAAAATTGTTAAAGGTTAATTTAAAGGATGACATGGACGTTGATGTAGGTCAGAGTGTATAGATGCGTGTGCTCCTTGTGTGTCCTCCCCCTTTTACAGTTCAAATATGAATTTGTATCACAAAATTACTCACATCCGTGTGTGTTTGCGCGTGTGTACGTGTGTGTGCGTGAGTGCGCCTTGTATTGGGCTGCTGCCTTAGCCAAGGTGTACCCTGTCTCACCTGGCTTAACCTTTAGTTCTGTCATTGAATTAGACAATGTGAAAACAAATGGATTTTCAGTCTGGCTGCTTTTTCAGCCTTTTGTGTACTCAAATGATAAGGAATTTCTTTAAGAATTTATTACATCATAATGTACTGAAATATTTGCTCTTGACAAGCAAGTAAATTCCCAATAGTTGGATGTTGGAGTACTCATACAGGGAAAAGTCCAATGACCACATAAACACCATCATTCCTCACTTTCATCCATGTTTCTGTGTCAGTTCAGTTTCTGATTCATGCATTTTGTTTATTCTTGAACAGTTTAAAAGAGTTTCTTCCCAAAGAGTACATCAAGAACAAAGGAGAGAAAAAGATCTTTCAGGTGACTTTAATGTTTTGGAAATGGAGGTTGAAGTGATTTAACCAAAGAATGTAGCTGCATAATCTAACAGTTCAGTTTGTTTGCCAGTACTATGTAAACATTTCAGTGTACATTGTCTCTTTTACGCATACCTGTCCCATGTCTGTAGGCTCACAAAAACCTCCAAAACATGACCGAAATTGAAGCCAAAGTGAGTTACGTAAAGCTGGCCAGATCCCTCAGAACGTATGGAGTGTCATTCTTCCTCGTAAAGGTACAATATTCACCACTTTCTTTGCTCTTTCACTTAATGTTGTACATACAAGTGAGGCAATGTTTCATCTTAAAAACCTAAAAACTGCATAACCTAATTTTTGTTTTTTAAATCCAGACCCAGTCAAAAGTATGTGAACAGTTGTGCTCCGTTTAATTATTAATATTGTTCAGCAGTTTGGGTTGTTAAGTTTTTATACAAGTTCATTAGTTCAAAATATATTTTGGATTATTACCGTTGTGCATATTTTAGCCTGAAGTTAATTTAATGTGAAGCTCAAAAATAAATCATTCTTAATTGGCTGCATTCATTGAAAGTTCGTCAGTGACTAAAGGCTATGCTTGCGTCCATCTTACAGGAGAAGATGAAGGGCAAGAACAAGCTGGTTCCTCGCCTGCTGGGTATCACCAAGGAGAGTGTGATGCGCGTCGATGAGAAGACCAAGGAGGTGATCCAGGAGTGGAGCTTGACCAACATCAAGCGCTGGGCCGCCTCACCCAAGAGCTTCACCCTGGTAAGTTGTGGCACGTGTCTGTCTGTTTCAGTATTGCCCCCTACAAGTCTCTGTTCCATCTGCAGCCTGGAGCATGAGAACAAAGCAGGCAGACAGACTGTGACTAAATTGTGAAAAACATTTTTTTCCTGTTATCAAAAGCAGCGCAGTCCTGGTTTTATTCATGTTTCACACCTCAGCCCTCGCTAGTTTTGTGATAGTACTGAACTGCTGCACTGTAGCTCCGAGATTTACATAAGGTTCGTTATGTGGTATCAGAATACACCCACGTGTCTTTTCTCAGGACTTTGGCGATTATCAAGATGGTTACTACTCCGTCCAGACGACTGAGGGAGAGCAGATCGCTCAGCTGATAGCCGGATATATTGACATCATCCTCAAGAAGGTGAGCTGTGTGTGCTGCTTGATCCCACACAGCGACCGTACTCAGAGCTCACATATTTGTACAGCTCGCGGTGCGGATGCATGTTTACTCAGCCGTGCTGCTGGCTATAAAAGGAGGCAGCTGTTAACACTAACATGTTGATTATAACAACGGACGGACCTCGTTGGCTGATGTGCTGGATAATTAAGAAAACCACAAAGAATCTTTTCCTATCCATCTTCTCCACATTCTTGCCTGAGCTGTCTGGTTTGTGAACTGTTGGGAACTGTTTGGAACTGCTACAACAAAAGCAAACTGTGATGACATCTGTCAAAATGGTGGTGCTTTATTGGCTATTTAAATTCAACATGGTGATGGGACAGTATTTTGTGACTCCGTGCTGCTGTTTACACGAGGGTGAGAGTCGGAGTGTAAAAGTTTGCTTGCTTTTGCCCCAAGGGACTCTGCTTGTTTCATTCTAGACCTTTGTCCCCTCCCACCCCAACCCCCACTTGTCCTACACAGAAAAAAAGCAAGGATCACTTTGGCTTGGAAGGAGATGAGGAGTCCACAATGCTAGAAGACTCTGTTTCACCCAAAAAGTGAGTTTGGGTCCATTGCAAAAAGCACATAACAGACAAGTCGCTACACAATCCTGAGCGAAGCCGTTCTTGAACCTAAGTCACCTCCTTAACATCAGTCACGACTCACCTATGTCAGTAATGTTTCAGATGTGTACGCTTGTTGGTGGAGTCCCACTCTGAACGCACCTGTGCCTTATTGGTTACCATGTCCCCAAGATCTCTCTTTGCACCCCAAATCTGCTCTTTTGAGTGTGGGCTCACCCTGTGTCTGAGTCTCAGGTCTGACACTCCTGTTCCCTCCGCAGGTCCACGGTCCTCCAGCAGCAATTCAACAAGGTGGGGAAGGTGGAGATGGGCTCGGTTGCGCTGCCTGCCATCATGCGCTCTGGCGCCGGAGGGCCTGAGAGCTTCCAGATGGGCTCCATGCCCCAGGCCAAGCAGCACATCACCAGCGGCCAGATGCATAGAGGGCACATGCCACCACTGGTAAGGGCCGGGTCCACCCCTGACAACCAGTGGGGCCTGACTCATCACTGTGTCTGTTAACTTAACTTAAAAAGTGGCTTCATTGCTAGCATTAGCACTGAGCTGCCCATCAATCCTGGTACCCTTTGTCTTCTAGACGTCAGCTCAGCAGGCTCTCACTGGCACCATCAACTCCAGCATGCAGGCCGTGCAGGCGGCCCAGGCCTCCCTGGACGAGTTCGATACCCTGCCCCCCCTGGGCACCGATGCCGTAAGTCAGCCACGTGCTCGGCCCCTCGCTCCTCTGCACACACGTTTTCTTGCAGTGCTGGTTACTAAGATGCTTGTGTTATGTCCTGTAGTGAATGTTTCTGAAGATTCTATAGGTCAAAGGACAAAGAATTAGCTACTCAAACGTTTTGTGTTATAAATAGTCATGTTGACTGTGTTACTGATCAGTGTGGCATTCCCTCCTTTGAGCAGGCCTCACAAGCGTGGCGCAAAAACAAGATGGACGAGTCGAAGCACGAGATCCACTCCCAGGTGGACGCCATCACGGCAGGGACCGCGTCGATGGTGAACCTTACCGCAGGTGACGCGCTCCCGCTGCCTCGCACTTGCTCACGTTTCCCACCCAGCGCTGATGGCGTTGGCCTGTTCTCACTTCGTAACGCCATGAGAGCACCAGCACAGGGGAATCCTGGGTAGCTGAAAGGCCTTATGTTCCTCTAGGCTGTTCTCTTATATCCTGACTCCTGGAACTCCTGGAATCATATTGCTTTGCCTTAAGATGCAAATGTCACCATGTGTTGTTACCCAGGCGACCCGGCAGAGACAGACTACACAGCAGTGGGTTGTGCCGTGACCACCATCTCCTCCAACCTTACGGAGATGTCCAAGGGCGTGAAGCTGCTAGCAGCTCTTATGGAGGATGAAGGGGGCAATGGGCAGCAGCTTCTGGGGGCTGCCAAGAAGCTGGCCTGTGCTGTGTCGGACATGCTGAAGACTGCCCAACCAGCCAGTACAGAGGTAGCCCCGCCTCCGCCACATGTGATGGGCACGCATATCGACCAGTTAGAAGGCAAAGCAGAGTGGTCACGCTGGCGCAGTAAAGTAGATTTGACCCATACATTGTAACAAAGAGCAGCATTCACCAAGTTCTGGTTCTGGCTGGCTTGTGATGTTTGCTGCTTATCTATCTTTGATGTTATAGAGTTTACCTCAACACTAACCTTTACGCTGGCCTCCCAGATCAAAGGCTGTCACTGACCCCTTCATCTGCAGATACTTAACTGATGTCTTGTGTCATCATGGTTGTTCTGGTTCCTCCCACCAGCCTCGTCAGAACCTCCTCCAGGCTGCTGGAAACGTGGGCCAGGCCAGCGGTGAACTCCTGCAGCACATTGGCGAGAGCGACACGGATCCCCGGTTCCAAGTAAGCCCTCCATCTGCGTGGCATCTCTGGGCCCCAGTCCATATCTAAAGCTCTGGGTCCAAAGCTACAAGGCCATAGATGGTACATAACTGAACTGAGACACAAAATCAACACTCTAAAATACACCGGCACTTTCTATTAAAATTTGCGTAGTGGTATATGTGCATCTAATGCAAGGTGGTATTTGTACCTGTATAACCCCTGTGCTTTTCATTGCCTTACTCAGCTTTTAGGTAAAGGATCTTTCAGGGCTGCAAGGCGGACAACGTCACTTTATAGTCATGTGATGGTAAAAAACGAGACCTCAAGAGTCCAGCAATTTGTTCTCAGTAGCCAATCATACTAATGGGGCAGCGATCAATTAGTAATTCACATACATGCAACCTTTACTAATGTATGGAGATTTTCACCAAAACTGCTCTCAAATGATCCCCTGGCCACGCAGTTACTGTTGCTGTGCATGGAAGCAGGATTCTTGAGAGTAGTTCTGTTTTAATTCTGGGTTTGTTTCCTATGTCCTTGGGTACAGAAACCGCTCAGGTTTGGTCTGCAGGGGATTTTGTGCCAGTGACCAGGGCTCAGAGCACACAAATGTTGGATTCTCCTTAGTTGTCCTCTTCAGGAATGAGGCAGACTGTGACGATGTGGTCCTTGCGTATAAAAAGACAAAGTAGAATGTTCAAACCAAAGCTGGTATTTTTAAGGGAGAAGGCAGCGATGTGGTTTTGAGTCCTTACTTGATATTAAGCGTTTAAGGTACCCAAGGATGTAGCGAACTGCTCTTCAGCATCAGTCCCTTCAATCATCTTGGTGTTTAACTTTTTGTAATTTTCTTCATGGTGGCCACCAGTTAATTTCCTCTGAATTGGAACCTGATGCAAACTGCCATGTTTGTGTAGTGCGAGTTTGAGGAGCCCCATCCCACCTCCCTGCTCTGACAGCCCCCGTTTGTGCTGGTCTTGTTGTCTCAGGCAGGTACAAACAGCTTAAGACCCTAAATGGGGATTTTTACTCATCGTGGTTACGCCCACTATGCCAGTTTTTGTGTGTCACCACATTGTATGTGGCTTATAACGTTTGCAGCTTGCCATAGGAAGAAGGCTCGCAGTGTGGCTGTAATGTCCACTGTGCAAGCCTGAATGCTGGTGTCAAAGAAGTGGGGGCTGTGTCCCTGTCTGATCAAAAACGTCACAATAGGGGAAACCGCTAAGGGTTTCCTGAGGTAACAGTCTGCTGTGGCAATGAAAATAAAGATGAACAATTTACTTATTGCTACTTTTTAAATCCACAGCATGCACATGGGATGTTCTGTTCTATTTGTGTACTTTTATAACAGAACCTGGATCTTTCGGTAGTTAATATTTGCTTATGTATGTTCTTGGTGTGTAGACGATGCTTTTACCATGTAGAGTAATTAGGGCAAAACCGCATATAAATGACAGCAAGAATGTTTAAAATAATATTGTAGTTTTTTTTTTTTTTTTTTTTTCCCC
The DNA here is from genome assembly GCA_025773905.1 of Chitala chitala. Lineage (NCBI taxonomy): Eukaryota > Metazoa > Chordata > Actinopteri > Osteoglossiformes > Notopteridae > Chitala > Chitala chitala. The sequence continues at coordinate 427,645 of JABJVR010000095.1, read as the reverse complement.
CCTTGTTAGTGTCACTTCTTGAAGCCGCATATTTAAGAATCATGTTTGTAACAACTCAGGAAACCGCAGTTATGACTAGGGCACGGCTTTCATGTGAAGTGCCAGTCCTCTCAAATACATTATTCTTGTCCCCACAGGGACCAGTAAGGGCATCAGCTTGGAATGTGGCATATTGACGTTTTTATTTCCATATACTGTTGGCTCTTTGCAGACCCCACCCCCGCTGCTCTGTTTTGAGCACGATCTTGTGGCATCTCAACACTCACAGTGTGTTTGGGGTGGAAGACAGCGTGCGTGCTGAGCTTGTGATGCCCAGTCTGCCTGCTTTGTGTGCACACACACAGCCCTGTTATGCAGATGTGTCCCGCTAGCGTGAGGGGGCAATGTTATCTGCCCCTAGTCTTCCTCTTTTTGGGATGTTATTCCCCATGGAAATCCCCTTTGTTAACTGAAGTGCAAAAATATTTTATATATATTTTTTTTTTTTTTTGCAAAAAAGGAAATTATGCACGATTTCCTGAGCATCCTGGTGATTTTTTTAAACTTAAAATTTTTTTTTTTTTGACATTGCAGTGCTGAGTTGCTTTCTTGTAGGTCAGGAGACACATTTTAAGATCCTTCCTGAATGTGTCCTGACTGCATAAACACTTCTGAGAATACTGTACATCCAGGAAGTTCTGTTGTGTAGAACACCAAGAACCGCCTGAAATTGCAGAAAGCAGTTACCAGTGCTAAAATGTAATAACTGGTCTTTTTTCCCTATATTTATAGAAACAGTCCTTTGTTTATTTATTTATTGTGGTAACAGAATAAAGCAATGCCTAATGGTAAAAGAAAATAATTTTAAATGTTTATTTTATTACTGTTCATATGCCAACAGCAGACCTTCTATACTTGTTTGTTCTGTTGACTGCAGTGCTGCTAATTACAAATTTCAGATGACACAGATGGTCTTGTGTGCTATTGGGAAAAGTGCATTAGGATTTCAGTACCATTCAGTAGCCTTCTTATGTATTTGTGTGGTAACAGCCCTCTGCTGTCAGGAATGTGACATTATCTGTAAGCATGGGCAAAGTTTGAAGGCTGTGAATTTATGCCAGGTTGATGAACAGTAAATGAGATTATTTCCTTTGTCATCATTTGATGATAATGTTTGTATATATTTAAGCACTTACTGCTGACTTTTTTTTTAATTTTAATTAGTTCTTAGCCATTTATCAAACTCAAAATACTTAATTCAATGAAAATGTAATTGTATGTTTGTTTCAACCAATGAGGTTTAATGGACCCCAAGTTTGTGATACATGATTGAGGTCAAGCTAGTTGAATTGAATCTGCATGTAGGTAATCAGTAGTGTGTCTCAGTGGCCTGGTTTGGCTGCGCGAGCTGCGCGGCCCGGCGACGAGTAGCTGACTCCCCGCGAGCTGCGCGGCCCGGCGGCGAGTAGCTGACTCCCCGCGAGCTGCGCGGCCCGGCGGCGAGTAGCTGACTCCCCGCGAGCTGCGCGGCCCGGCGGCGAGTAGCTGACTCCCCGCGAGCTGCGCGGCCCGGCGGCGAGTAGCTGACTCCCCGCGAGCTGCGCGGCCCGGCGGC
>JABJVR010000095.1:399427-424092 GCA_025773905.1 Chitala chitala | reverse complement strand
GCGGCGAGTAGCTGACTCCCCGCGAGCTGCGCGGCCCGGCGGCGAGTAGCTGACTCCCAGTCTTTCTCAGGATATGCTGATGCAGTTGGCCAAGGCTGTGGCCAATGCAGCCGCTGCACTGGTGCTGAAGGCCAAGAACGTGGCCCAGAAGGCAGAGGACTCAGCCCTGCAGAACCGTGTGATTGCTGCCGCCACCCAGTGTGCGCTATCCACCTCCCAGCTGGTGGCCTGCACCCGGGTAAGAGCCCACCGCACCCAGGGCAGCCCTGCCAACGGGCACCCTTTTCTCTTCCGATGCAGCGTTCTTTTTGCATGGACGCCAGACACCACCTCCTCACTCGTGTCATTAATCGCCGACTGGCATTTCATTTGAGCATAGAGCTCTCACTTTGAATGTGTTAATTTACAGGACAGAAACTGTAAACACTAATTACACAAAATCCACAATGAGTGGTTAGCGTAGCCTCTTTGTTTGTACATATTTTTGTTTCTTTTTCTCCGTATTGCATTCTTTTTTTTTTTTCTTTTTTTATCCAGTAGCATTTCTTTAAAAGCAGAAATATGTAATTTTCTCATTTTCAGATTTTTATTTCTTATCCTCTGTTTAAACCCATAAAGCTGATTTTAAGTTTACATGGTGGTTGTTTGTTTTCAAATTTTTCCCAAACTGCCTTAACCCTAAATGTTGTTGCTCTGCCCTTTTCCCCCCAAGGTGGTGGCCCCCACTATCAGTTCCCCCGTGTGCCAGGAGCAACTGATCGAGGCTGGCAAGCTTGTGGCCAAGTCGGTGGAGGGTTGCGTGGAGGCGTCACAGAGCGCCACCGGCGACGAGCTGCTCCTGAAGCAGGTGGGCGTGGCCGCCACGGGCGTGACACACGCTCTCAACGAGCTACTGCAGCACATTAAGCAGTACGCCAGCGGGGGCCAGCCCATCGGGCGCCATGGTGAAGCCACTGACCGCATCCTTGATGTCACCGAGAACATTTTCAGCTCCATGGGAGATGCAGGTAGTTTGACAGTGGTGTAGGTCCATTTGACTGTTCTGGAGTTGTTTTGCCATTTTGTTTTTTGTGTGGTTTTTCTTTTTTGCGTACTGCGTCATCTGTTGTGATGTTCTGTGTTGTATCCGTGGATCGACATGGTCCAGAGGCTCAAAGTGAGGAGAGCCAATGCTACTACATGATGGTCCGTCTTGTATGTGTCTTTTTGTATTTAATGCACTGGTGTGCTGTGTGCAGGTGAGATGGTGCGACAGGCTCGCATCCTTGCCCAGGCCACGTCTGACCTGGTCAACGCCATCAAGGCAGACGCAGAGGGTGAGACTGACCTGGAGAATTCCCGCAAGCTCCTCTCCGCAGCCAAGCTGCTGGCCGACGCCACGGCTAAGATGGTGGAGGCTGCCAAGGTGCGATCGCATGCCCTCCGCCCTCCCTGGTGCCGTGGCCTTCGGCTTTCCTTATTCAGCATTACCTTTTTCAAGTGCCTGTTTGCTTCTGTCTCCTGTTTTTGGCCCCCCCACCTTTCTCACGTTGTTCCCACTTTCTCACGTTTGCAGGGTGCAGCTGCCAACCCAGACAGCGAGGAGCAGCAGCAGAAACTGCGGGAGGCAGCGGAAGGCCTGCGCATGGCCACCAACGCAGCAGCTCAGAACGCCATCAAGAAGAGGCTGGTCAACAAGCTAGAGGTACGCTGAAAGGCCAGGCCATGCTTTTTCCTTCTCTCTTTCTCCCTGTCTGTCAACAGATAGCTCCTCCTCTGCTCCTCCCCTGCCCCTCCCTGATAGCTGTGCTGTGCGACTGAGCAAAAACATGGTGACGTGTTGCACCGCGACCCAAAGATTCCCTGAGAAATGCGAGCAGCGCTGAGCGCTCCTGTGGCATGCATGTCTTTTCATGCAGCCTTTCCCTCGCAACAAGCATGACCCAGCGTGTCACTGCTTTGTTAAGGAACTTGAGGGAAGTTTCCGGAATTGTCTGTAGACTTGTGTGTACGGTCTTTGTGTTAAGCAGTTTTGTCATAAAGCTTGTATTTTGTAGGAGTTCATCTGCTGTCTTCTGGGTTTGGTTGGTGTAAAGCATAATGTACAAAACACAGCTCTCCTTTGAGAATACTCAAATGTCATATGTGAAATAGTATTTCTCCAGTCATGTTAAGACAAGATTGTTGTTTGAACAAAGTCTTATGAAAATCTACAGCAATCTAAGGGATGAGTCTAAGGTAAAGCTGATTGCAAGTGCCTGTTTTAGTTTTATGTTTGGTTTTTGTCTGAGGTGGATGGTGAACACAGTGAAAAGCTACTTTTTGTAGGTTACTTGAAGGCTGTAACAGAACATTAATTTAATGCTTCCCTTGGGTAACCTCATTGTATGTGAAGATTTTCATCACACTCCTCCCACTTACCTACACTGTTTACAGCCACAAATGCTGGCAGCTTCCATGCTTTTACCTAAGTGCACAGACAGCATAAAGCCCAGCTCACCAGTTAGCACTGTAGTTGTGACATTAGTCTTTTTCAGAGCGCATTTCTTCAGTGCTTAATTGGCTGAAGACAACACTGTAGCTTACGCTGCCGTGGGAAATGGAGGCAGGAGAAACTGAAACCCCATGAGTAGTGAAGCAGTTTCCCTCCCCCACTCTCAGCCACCTGTATTAAAACTTTGTCCGCTTACACTTCCTGCAGAATGCGGCAAAACAGGCGGCCGCAGCAGCCACACAGACCATCGCCGCCGCGCAGCACGCTGCATCATCCAACAAGAACCCGGCCGCGCAGCAGCAACTGGTGCAGAGCTGCAAGGTGAGAAGCACCTGGTCCATACACTGTGGGGTCACCTTGAGGTCGTGTACCCCTGCCCCCCCAGTCATTTTGCCCCAGTTTCCTGCCTAAACTGAACTTCCTCTTGCTCCCACTCTGTGTTCACACACATGCATGTTTGTATGTTGAAGTGCTTTTGCTGCTTAACTGACACTCTCAGCTTTTAAAATATAGACTTTCATTTTTAGATTTTTGGCTGTTTTTTGGAAGTTTCCCTATGAAAGTCCCTCCAAGAATGAAGAGAAGCACAGCGTTGCACGGTGTATGGCATGATGTACATGATGTCAAATCTCAAATAATTAATTTGGCTTCAACCTATTTGCATTGCACTATCATTTTATTTGTACATGATAATGAATCATAGTAATAATAGTGATAACCATACTATGAAAGCACTAACATGTTTTTCCTCCTTGCTCATTTTTATTTGGCTAAGTGTTGTTCATTACAATTTTTTGAAGCAGATGGAAACTGACGCTACATCGACATCTAGAGGTTCTATGGAGAAGTGCAAGCTGCACATTCACTTGAAGGTTTACTAAGGCCACGTTTCTGACTTGGCTGGGGTACTGTCTGTGTGATCTCCAGGTGGTAGCTGACCAGATCCCCATGCTGGTCCAGGGGGTGCGTGGGAGCCAGTCCCAGCCTGACAGCCCCAGCGCACAGCTGGCTCTCATCGCAGCCAGTCAAAACTTCCTGCAGGTGAGGCCATATGTCTTATTAGTGCCTTGGGCTAACTCTTGGGCTTACGACTAATGCAGTGTTGGTGGAAGTACAAGACCTAAACTGTACATATTATAATAATTATATTAAGATATTACATAAAAAGGGAAGTTCTAAGATATTGCAGTGGAATTCTAAAATTTGAAATGTGACATATGTGACAGACATTTGACCAGTACTTTACCAGAGCCAGTTATGACAGTTAAGTGTCTCCTTCTGTAACCCCGTTATCCTGCAACCACACCACCGCCCCCCATTGCCAGCCTGGAGCGAAGATGGTGACCGCAGCAAAGGCTACCGTGCCAACGATCGGCGACCAAGCATCAGCTATGCAGCTCAGCCAGTGTGCCAAGAATCTGGCCAACACCCTGGGCGAGTTGCGCACGGCGGCTCAACGGGTAAGTTCTGCCGATGCTTCGGAGGCGTGGCACGTATGGAGGATTGGTTTTGAACAGTGGCAGCCTGGTCTTTACCAAAGTGACTTTCATACCAAGCAAATTACAGGCTGCTCATGCAGCAGTGGTCTAAATGTCGTCAATGATGTAAGAGTCTCACAGCAGTGCATTAAAAAATGAAATACTTAAGGAAATATTTTTGTATTCTTGTAAGAGTTATTTAAAGGAAGAATGATTGCAAGGATAAGGAGTTGCATTTGTATGTTTTACTTTACTGACTTGAACTATTTCTGCAACTGAACACAAGCCAAGTTCAGTTAAAACCTTGGTCTGCCAATAGTGCTGCAAGATATCTTAGACACAGCAGGAAGTTATTTTTTTTGTTTTAATTTCTGGCTGGTTGCTGTGTTTTCCCTTCTGCTGAGAAAAAGGCTGGAAGTTTCATTTGTAATGACAAGATGAGCTTATCTGCTTATCCAAATTAAACCCGTGTAACTATTAAACTTTAAAAAAAAAAAAAAAAAAAAAAAAAGCTGCTGTGCACACTTAGCTTATCCAGTCTAACACCATGCTTCACGCCTCACATCGTGTTTCATGTCCCCCTGCTGTCCCTGACAGGCACAGGAAGCCTGTGGGCCGCTGGAGATCGACAGCGCGCTCACGGTGGTGAGGGGCCTGGAGAAGGACATGCAGGAGGCCAAGGCTTCAGCCGCGGAGGGCAAGCTTCGACCACTGCCCGGGGAAACGGTGAGAAGTCCTACCCCCGTGTTTGCTGCACAGTATGCCCCCACATAGCCTTGGTATCGTACTCCTTCTCGTCTGTGCTGTGCTTGCCAGCATCCCCCCCCCCCAATCGAGCCCTCCGCGTGGGCGGAGGATTATCACGACGGAAGAGCTTTTTAGCACTGCTGTTTCCACAGTAATGCGGCAATGCAGCATGGCCGAGTGCTGTTTTGAACAGCGCAGACATGCAGAAGCTCTCTACTTCTCTTGAGTATTTTTACACTGCGTGGGAGAACGTAGCATACGTACCTTATGCTGTAAACCTATGAAGCAAATTTAATATTTTCTCAGTATACTTTTGTTTGATCAACATTTGCTCACTGTTCTATCCTCCCCACTCTCGTTTTGGTGAAGCTTCAACGTTTTGAGCATCACCAGAACAGATTATTCTGTACAACGAGTGTCTGAACAGTCCATCCACTTAATTACCTGCAACATCAACAAGATGAGCTTCACCCACATTCAAATAGTTAAAAAGTGGATTAATTATTGCTGTTTTTATGTCTGTTGTCTTGGCACCGTAGCTTGAGAAGTGCTCACAAGACCTGGGCACCAGTACCAAAGCAGTGAGCTCAGCCATCGCCCAGCTTCTGAGTGAGGCCACCCAGGGAAATGAGAACTACACAGGTAACGTGCCACGCTCCCGAGTACCAATCCCATCACACAGCACATGTATGGGAGTGGTGGGTATGTGCGTGGGGCTGTTAGTGTAACCGTGTGTTTCAGGCCCCACGCATGGTCACGCAGCACAACTTTAGTGTCGAACCCTGCTTATGATTGGCGTGTGGTTTTTAGCAACCTGTTCACAGTGATCCCTCCCCCCCGCAGGAATGGCAGCACGAGATGTGGCGCAGGCCTTGCGCTCACTAGCTTCGTCAGCCCGCGGCGTGGCTGCCAACAGCGCCGACCCTCAGGCCTGTAACGCCATGCTGGACTGCGCCAGTGACGTCATGGACAAATCAGCCAACCTTATCGAGGAGACCAAGAGGGCTGTCGCCAAGCCCGGGGACCCTGACAGTCAGCAGAGGCTGGCTCAGGTGAGTTGCTGCTCACTGCCACTAGAGGGCAGTAAAATGATGCTTCTGAGGCTGCTTTTAAATGTTCAAAAAAAAAAATCTAAGGTTCTTTTGTGGAAAGGAAAATTTGCTCACTTTTAGTTTTTGTTAGCTTAAATGTTTTTGCAAGAAACACACACAATGGGCCTTTCCTTGCTTTGCAAGAGTCAAGGTTATAAAAGGTCTGACTCATCTACAGTATTTACCAATGAAAGATGAAGTTACTGCCACATCAGTCTGGAACATGTCAGGATGCATGTGTGTTTGTGCTGATACCTGAATTTCTCAGGATCATGGCAAGACAGTGGTGTGCGTGCGTGCGTGCGTGCGGGTGCCTGCATGCATTTCAACTCTTTGTTGCTCTAAAAGGATATGCACACATTGAAAGCAGATTCTTACAAATTGACTTTGTGAGGCCACATCACAGTTTCAATTACAATTATAATTTTTTAAATATAATTTTGTAGAGGTTTAACTTGAATACATTAGTGTTGCAAAACCACACCCTTCTTGTCAGTTTGTAATTTATGTTATGGTGTGACGGTGGGGAATCTGACATGTATAAGAAAGTGTGAGGCAGTGGGGGATGTCTATAACTCTGTGTGTGTGTGTGTGTGTGTGTGTGTGTGGTCAGGTGGCAAAGGCTGTTTCCCAGGCTCTGAACAGGAGCGTGAATTGCCTCCCGGGACAGCGAGACGTGGACAACGCCATCAGGACAGTGGGAGAGGCTAGCAAGAGGCTCCTGGCAGATTCGGTGGGTGGAGCCTACAAATATTACATAAACACCTTTGAGCCTGCATTTAAACTACTGCCCTATTATTAACTAAGTGGACATATCTGTGAAATTTTAGTTTTTCAATTACCTAAGCAGCAGTGCTTTATGTAAGTGACAGAACTGTTTGTAATCACATTTGTTTGTCCTGTCCAGAATTGTCTTTGTGTTGGGTGTAATACTAGGGCATGTCACATGAGTTACTTGTATGGTGGCTCTTCTGAGAAAGTTGTGACATGGAGACAACGTGGTTTAAAGTAACCCGGAGATCTGATACTTAAATGGACCACTGCGATGAGTCGCTGTCGCCTGAGGGGCTAAAGGCGCGTGACCAGAGAGAGATGCCTGTCTTTTCTGCCCCTTCAGTTCCCAGCAAGTGGGAAGAGCTTTCAGGAGGCGCAGGCGAACCTGAACAAGGCAGCGGTCGGTCTGAACCAGTCCGCCAACGAGCTGGCACAGGCCTCCCGCGGTACCATCCAGGACCTAACCAAAGCATCGGGCAAGTTCGGGAAGGACTTCAGCGACTTCCTCGAGGCTGGAGTTGACATGGCTGGGCAGTCCCAGGTAGGCAGATCCTGCAATGGAATTATAATTGCATAAAACAAACACTCGTGTCAAAAGGAGTTTGTGGCAGGTTTGAGTATTTGCAGCTTTATAAAATCAGAAGTTCTCACTTGAAACAGCTTGTGACATAAACATTGTACCAGTGAAGTGTGAGATTTTCTGCCAGGCATAGATCTGCATAGATTTTTTTCCCCACTAATGTTTGTTTCACCTCTTTTTCTGTGTATGAATGAAGTGTATATATAAATATATAACACACACACACACACACACTTTTAGATGTTTTGGTACTTTCAGGATAAACCAAATCATCCTTTTTTTGCAGTCCAAAGAAGACCAAGCTCAGGTGGTCACCAACTTGAAGACAATCTCCATGTCATCCAGCAAACTTCTTCTGGCGGCCAAAGCTCTGTCCACCGACCCCAATGCCCCCAACCTGAAGAACCAGCTGGCGGCTGCTGCTCGGTAACCAGAGAGACATCTTTTGTCTCATTGATTACTTATTCCCCTCCCATGCTGATTGTTTGACACATCCATGCGCGTTTGTCTGTCAGAGCTTCGTAGAGTGAGCTGATTTCATGAGTGTGGGTATTTGCTGACGCCGGCACGTTTTGAGAGTCGTACCTCACTGAGAAGCACCTCAGAAGTTGGTTGTGCTGCAGTTTAACTCCCCTGCTCTTCTGAGCAGGAATGTCAGCCTAACTAGCTGATTATTGGCACAGCTGTTAATTATGATCTTCATCGTTAAGCGCGTACCTTTATGAAGGTAGCCTACAACCAAGTAGGGCGCCAGTGTCAAACCTTGGAAAATCTGATGATTTAAGCACTCGGTGCTTGTGCAGAGAGGCGAAGCAATGCCTGTAGAGGAAACGAGTCAGTGTGAAAGAAGCGGTGTGGCTTTGCAGCTGAGGTAACTATCAGATGAGTGTGACACGCGCACACGGTGAGCTAGCCAAGAGGCGTGAGCCACTCTGCTCTGTAAATTAACATACATTACATAACACGTTTTTTTTCCTCTCCATCCAACCTCCCCTCCGTGTTCCTGAGCCCTACAGTATGTGGGAATCTGTACTGTTACGTAAGGGTACCTTTTCAGAACCAAGATTTGCGGAGTATAAAAGAGCTGAGAGCAGCGGCCACAGCCCAGCAGGACAGCTGTCCGGCACCAACTCCGGTACCAGGAGGATGCGACGCGCGCTGCACTGGAGCCGAGCGCTGCACACGCTGTTGCTGTGGTACCAGGGGCTGCAGTGGGATGGGGGGCGCTCGGTGTGCCGGGGCGTCGGGCTCCGCGTGTTAGACAGAACCGCGCGTGGCTGGGCTGCCTCCTCCGACACGTCGCCTGGGAACAGAGCTGCCCAGGCCCTTGAGCTTGGCTCGGGAATCCGGAAGGTTCCGTTCAGTCGGCTGGCTTGACTAAACCTGTGCAGCCCCTCAACAGCGACGTGCGTGAGCGAAGTGAGGCGCCCCGAAGGAGCAAGCTGCGTGTGGGCGAGCGGCGTTTAGCAGCGACCAGCGCTTTTCCCTCGCTCTCCACATCTCTCTTCGCAGTTGCCTGACATCCCTTTTTTCTCTTTCTCCCTGTTTTTTTGTTTTTTCTCGTGTGTGTGTGTGTGTGTGTGTGTACACAGCGCTGTCACTGACAGCATCAACCAGCTGATCACCATGTGCACCCAGCAGGCCCCTGGGCAGAAGGAGTGTGACAACGCATTGAGGGAACTGGAGGTATTGCTGTTTTACTGTTGGCTAACAGCGTGGGGGGGTGGGCAATTAGATGCTGATGGGAGAGACCAACTGTTGGTTTGGTGGTGTTCTGTAGGTCCTCAGGGGAGTTCGCTTTCGAAGAAAGCCTTTACTTTCAACTTTTCGTGGTCCCGTACAATACAGAGAAAAACTGTTACTTTGAAAGTTTGTTTCAGGATTGAGTTCATAGGATTTTCAGATCAGCGCTAGACATGCACCCAAAGAATTAGTTTTCCTTACTTTATGCTTTTCCTTCTAAAGAAAACTCCAGGTTTGCTTAATCCCTCCCAAATGCTTGAAGATTGACTCAGCGCTCAAAAAAGCACAGTTTAGCGGCTGGCAGGTAGAGGGATGAGATAAACGGTGCAGTTTATGGTTGTGGCCCTCGTTGATTTGAACAATTCTACATGGGGGTTCTTTTACCCAGCTGTCACGTGGGACCGGATATCTAGAAAATGAATAGCAAGGGTGATTATGGGACAGAAAAGGGGGTTTTTGTGAAATGCCACATTTTGGGGTCGGGTGTGGGTGTCCCATCATAACAGGATGCAAAGGACTAAGTGATATGCCATTTCTCCTCGCAGACTGTGAGGGGGATGCTGGAGAACCCCACAGAGGCAGTCAGTGACTTGTCCTACTTCGACTGCATTGACAGCGTCATGGAGAACTCCAAGGTACCAGAGCAGAGTGAACCGCAGGGCTCTGTCAGCAGCGCTGACCTTCTCCTCCTCCACTCCATTGCAAGATTTTAAAATCCTTCTCTCAGTCCAATTTTTTTCAGGTTTCCAGGAGAAATACTACATAATAGCATATTTGTTAATGCTGCTACATTTTTTTAAAATCAGTTCTCAATAGGTGTGTGTGTGTGTGTGTGTGTGTGTGTGTGTGTGTGTGTGTGTGTGTGTGTGTGTGTGTTGTATGCAAATGTACAATACCTTGTGCTGTTGGTCTGCAGGTACTTGGAGAAGCCATGGCTGGAATTTCCCACAATGCCAAAAACAGCAACCTACCAGAGTTTGGGGACTCGGTCGGCTCCGCCTCTAAGGCCCTGTGTGGGCTGACCGAGGCGGCCTCTCAGGTACACCTGGCCAGGGAACACTCTGCACTTCCCGTTTTCCATCCTTTCCCTCTGTGCACATTTCAGTTCTCTTCCTTTAATGGATGTTATTTTGCCCTCTTTAACGTCGTAGCTCCAAAGTCTTGCTGGCACCAGAGTGCCGTTGGCTGTGCCACATTGGCACGCGTTTACACCACACTGTGTTACTCGCGTGTCACGTCCTAATTAAGACTTGTCAGCTCGGCACTGCTTTGTAGTGAGTGCTGGTGCTAAGAGTCTGCACAGCACCCACACTCACTTCAAGTGAAATAAATAAGACATTTATAAAGCTCTTTGTTACGAAAAGCCTGCTGACTCACTGTATGAAACAGCTAACAAAGAACCAAACTGAACACAAAGCTTAAGGTTCACCCGTGGGATTGACATAAGGTGATTCTGGATGATCATAGGAATCGACTGTGATGTTGGAGAAATACGTTGGTCGGTAAGAGTGTGATTATCTGCTTCGATCTGTCATCAGGCCGCTTACTTGGTCGGCGTCTCGGACCCCAACAGCCACGCTGGACAGAAGGGGCTTGTGGACCCGGCTCAGTTTGCCAGGGCCAACCAGGCCATACAGATGGCTTGTCAGAACCTGGTGGACCCAGCCTGTACCCAGTCCCAGGTAGGCCGTTTCAGTCCCCAGAGTCGGCTGTTTCAATTATGCTGTACTGATCTCTCTCTTGTTTGCTTTAATTTTGTAGGTGCATGAAAACAAGAAAAACAAATTAGTACAGCTAAATATTATAGTTAGTGTAGCTAATGCTTTTAATGACATTTAAGCTGGGTACCAACGTCACCCGTGTACGTCACGTCACCCGTGAGTTCATGTCATACTTTAGCATTCCTATGCAGAAAACGCACCCTACATGTAGATATGTTCATATAGCTTTTTCTGTTCTGTTTCAAGCAAATGTCTTGCTGCACCAATGACTAAATCTGACCTGAAGTCAGTGCTCACTGTTTGAGTTGCTGTCTTGAGTGCAGTCTGTGAGAATGCGCGGAATGCATCCATAATGAGGTTCCATTCTTCAGGTCCTTTCAGCTGCCACCATTGTCGCCAAACACACGTCAGCCCTCTGCAATGCCTGCCGGCTTGCCTCCTCAAAAACATCCAATCCCGTTGCCAAGCGACAGTTTGTCCAGTCTGCTAAAGAGGTGGCTAACAGCACGGCTAATCTCGTCAAGTCTATCAAAGTGAGTAGCCACTTGGGTTCAGGTCGCCCGGTTGGATTCTGCTGCCCAGCTTGCGTTCTGGTCCGCCTCGTAGTCCGTCTTTACGCAAAACTGTTGCCAACCAAAGAAGGCACTTGTATATAGGAATGGTGGTACATGGGATTGATATGTAAATTCTGGAGATGGTCTGCATTTTGACGACTTGACCCTGATGTTTATGTCTAGGCCCTGGATGGAGCCTTTAACCAGGAGAACAGAGAGAAGTGCAGGGCGTCCACGGGGCCTTTGATCGAGGCTGTGGACAACCTCACCGCCTTTGCCTCCAACCCTGAATTTGCCAGTGTCCCAGCACAGATAAGCCCAGAGGTACGCTGTAGTCCTGTATAAGGCCTTCACACATATACTCCAATAGCCTTAGGACAGGTCAGCCAGTGTCTGCTCACCATAAGGTTTTAGTGAGTTTATGCTCAGAGCTTTCAATGAAGAACAAGTGCCTGAAAAACAGTATGAACCCAAATTCTCTTTATCCAGAATATCAGAGTTAGAGGACCTGTAAGTACTTATAGATGTATCTGGTATGAAACTCTCCTGAGCAGGGCCTGGCCGCAATGGAGCCTATTGTGATCGCAGCCAAGACCATGCTGGAGAGCTCCACTGGCCTGATCCAGACTGCCCGCTCCTTGGCTGTGAACCCCAAAGACCCGCCCAAGTGGTCCGTGCTGGCTGGCCACTCCAGGACTGTATCGGACTCTATCAAGAAGCTTATAACCAACATGAGGTATGAGCTTCGGGGCCGTGTGTTTCACGGAAGAAACGCGGAGCTCGTGTAGCTTCTCAACATTGAGTTTTGACCCACAGAAAATGTTTACTTGACTAGCAAGGCTGGTTGTTTAACCTTTCTCACTGAGCTGATCTCCGATTGTTGAAGCTTGCCACTTTGGTATGTCTCCTGCAGAGATAAGGCCCCGGGACAGAAAGAATGTGACGATGCCATCGAGGCTCTGAACAGCTGCATCCGCGAAGTGGATCAGGCTTCGCTGGCTGCCATCAGCCAACAGCTCGCTCCTCGAGAAGATATCTCCCACGAGGTACCGTCAACACGCTCCTGTCATGATAAACCCACGCGGTGATGACTCTTCAGCGTTGAGCTCGTGACGGCACAGCAGTAACCTTATGGCAAGTTAGGGTTCAGTCCATGCTTAGGTCTCTTGCTTAACCCAGTGTTCCCCTGTCTCCCAAAGGCCCTCCACGAACAAATGGCTGCTTCGGTGCATGAGATCAGCAGCCTGATTGAACCTGTGGCCATTGCTGCTCGTTCAGATGCCTCGCAGCTCGGACACAAGGTGAGTCCCGGCCGTGGGGTTACCATGTTACCGTCGAGCCTTTATAAAGGAGATGCCATGCACAGTTTAACTGTACCCAGTATACGGACAATTAAAAATATCTTAATCTTAGTCCTGTTCATTACCAAAGGTGAATTCGGATTTTTGTCTGAGTGCATCACAGAACACTGTTCATATTCAAGGTCGGATGTGCAGAAGTACACGGTTATTTAGAAAATTTCAGGGAAATCAGGTGAAACGTTGTGGTGTAAGTACTGTGTGGCATACACGCAGGGCATGGGGAGGACCCCCAGAGGGTGCAGCGTGATAGAACAGTGTTTCCAGGTCATGTGGTTCCTTGTCTCTGTGTGACTTCTGGACTTTGTGGGTTCCCAGGTTTCCCAGATGGTCAGTTACTTTGAGCCCCTCATCATGGCCTCCATTGGAACAGCCTCAAAGATCCTGAACAGCCAGCAGCAGATGAACGTGCTGGACCAGACCAAGACCCTCGCAGAGTCTGCCCTGCAGATGCTCTACACTGCCAAGGAAGCAGGGGGCAATCCCAAGGTAATACTTCCCAACCCCTGTCTGTCTGTCCGCGGCTCTCACTGTCCATCCATCTTCCTGTTGTCCTACCCCCCCCTTTTTTTTTTTTTTAAAGAATTTGTGAAATCATTCGTTTTATTGTAAGCATTAAAACTTCTATTTTATGGGTAAATGTCTTATATGGTTGTCGTTCAGTGTGGGGTTGACTCTGTGGGACGTGTTTAACATTTGTCTGAATCTGTCTGTGTGTGAAACAGCAAGCAGCACACACACAGGAGGCCCTGGAGGAGTCTGTGCAGATGATGAAGGAAGCTGTGGACGACCTGGCTGCCACCCTTGCCGAAGCGGCCAGTGCCGCCGGCGCCGTGGGAGGCATGGTGGACTCCATCACCAAGGCCATCAACAAGTTGGAGGAGAGCCCGGCGGAGGAGCCTGATGGGGCCTTTGTGGACTACCAGACCACCATGGTGAAGACTGCCAAGGCCATCGCTGTCACCGTGCAGGAGATGGTGAGTGGCGTCTCTCACCGTGGGCCTGTTCTGCTCAGCTACATAGTGACTGACAAGATTGCAGACCAGAGACCTTGCTAGTGTGTGACCAGTGCTTTGAGTCGGTAGCAGGGTTCAATGTTAATGCTGCGCTTTGTTTCCAGGTCACCAAGTCCAACACCAACCCGGATGAGCTAGGAGGCTTGGCAAACCAGCTGACGAGTGAATTCGCAGAACTGGCCTCTGAGGCCAAGGGCGCCGCCATCACGGCCGAGAACGAGGAGGTACCGATCAGCTGACCTCACAACGCAGATGGTCCTGCGTTTAGGGCCGAACAGGATGAAACGTGACGAGCCCTGCACCATTAAGGCGTTTGGTCCTCGGTTCGTGAGCATGTAGTTGTAACACGTGGCATCTTCTGCCCTCCTGCCAGATCGGTTCCAACATCAAGAAACAGGTGCAGGAGTTGGGCTTCAGCTGCAGGGGTCTGGTGAGCAAGGGTGGGGCCCTGCAGTGCAGCCCCAACGACTCTTTCACCAAGAAGGAACTGATCGAGAGCGCCCGCAAGGTGTCTGAGAAGGTGAGCCCTGGCACAGCCGCTGGCTGCATAGCACCAGGGTTAAGGAAGGCAGTGCGGGCCTTAAAAATGTGAAAGAATGGCGTTCACTTGACCATGTTAATGCATTTGTTTTATATGTCAATGTGAATGTCAAGGGCCTGGATATGCTGTTGCTTGTTTATTCTTTGTTAAATGGAAAAGAAAAAAAAAACACTTTCACTTGCAGTTGCCAAATATTCATACAGCGTTACAATAGCACAGTAGAATATAAGTTTCAGTACCAGAGTGTATTGTTTTCCTATCGTAGTTGTGTTGGTGGTACCAGTTGAGATGGTAGCCCTGTAGTTCACGCGTGGAGCTGAACACCTTTATGAACTGGTGTTGATTTTGTACAGGTGTCCCACGTGCTGGCCGCCCTGCAGGCCGGTAACCGCGGCACCCAAGCCTGCATCACGGCTGCGAGCGCCGTGTCTGGCATCATCGCCGACCTGGACACCACCATCATGTTCGCCACGGCGGGCACCCTGAACCGCGAGAACGCAGAGACCTTCGCCGATCACAGGTTGGCTGCTGACTGCGCCTAGTCTTGTCGATCGCTAGCTGTCCTCGCTGCCTGTGCCCCTTGGTCTTAAGATGAACCCCCCCACCCCATAGGGAGAATATCTTGAAGACAGCCAAGGCTTTGGTTGACAACACCAAGCGGCTGGTGTCCGGGGCCGGATCAAGCCAAGAGGAGCTGGCACAGGCTGCCCAGTCGTCCGTCACCACCATCACCAAGCTGGCGGACACAGTGAAGCTGGGCGCTGCTAGCCTGGGCTCCGAGGACCCAGAGACACAGGTGGGCGCATGTGGCACATCGTCCATGTCTTTCATGCTGCTTAACATACCTTTTATAACTACAAGATACAAAGAATTTTTGCATGTCTGTGCTGTTGGTGACGGTGTGGGGACTGAAATACACAGCGACACAAAAATTGACAGATTCATGGGATTGTTGTTGAAGATTTTAATGTGGCACTGTTTTTCTTTTCATCTTTTCTGCTACGTTTTTATGGAAAAGGCCCTGTATGCCTCTGTTGGGTTTCCTATCGGTCAGAACGTGGGTACAGTTTTAATTTATTTTTGCCTTGATGTGATTTTTAAACGTCTTGTTTTCTAGAGACTGAGACATCTGTGTTTGTACCTGATGGTTTGTGTGTGTGTGTGTGTGTTTTTGTTTTTTTATTTTTTTGTCAGCTAACTTGGTGGAATACATGATTAGGTTGGAAAAAGACTCCAAGCTGAAAAATATATATATGATTTTAATATGGAACGCTCTGGGGTTTTATACATGATTATGCCTGCAGGGGGCTCTATTTCAGCCCTGAACATCCTTCATCTAAAGCAGACACTGAGTAGCGTCAGATTTTACTCCCCCTGGGACCTGCAGATCTTGCTGCTATGACCAAAACTATACATGGTCTTAGTATACCATTCTGTTTGTCAAAAACCGTTTGCTCAAAAAGCCAGTACGAGGCACAAACAGCATCCAGCCATTTCAGCCGTTGGGCAGAGTGTTTTGTTATCCAGTCCAGTTGAGCTGTTAGCAGAGTAGATGACAAGTACAGAATGTTTGTGTTGTTAAAGGCATGTCCAGAACAGGCGAGTTTTACTGTTGAGATTAGGTATGCAGCAGAAGTGGAAGAGAGGTAGATGTACTTTGTTCTTTGTTCATTTTGGTCTTCGTTCTTTTTGAGATGTGGGTCATATGGTGTTGGGCGTTGCTGTTTTGGGTGTGCTGGCCCCACGCGCTGTAACCGCTCAGGACGGGGGGAATGGCCACACCCTGTGACGGTTGGCTGTGGTGAATCCGCTGTCCTGACTGCATGTCGAGCTGCCTGCTGTGATTTCTCTTGTTCTGTTTGTCCGGCCAGGTTTTTCCACTCCTTGCCGTCCTCCCAGCTGTCTTGTGTAGCACAAAAAACAGTGGTCATGTGGAAACATCATATTGCTGTTTTTGGCCCTTCTTAAAAAAAAAAAAAAAAAAAAAAAAAAAAACCCAGATTTTAGCTAAACTCTTCCTGTTTTGGTTTGGCTGTCTTTGATTCAGTGTTTTTGAAAAGCTTAACATGCACATGTCACATCTGAGGTGTTAAAATGGACCAGCATCCCTCTTGAATGGACTGCTGTCCCTCCTGTGCAGTTTGCCGAGGTGGGCAGTGGTGTGGCGTAGGCTTTACTGCACGCGACGCCAAACCTCCTGGCTCCACCCTCACCTTCCCTTTCTGTGCTGCCACGCAGGTGGTCCTGATCAACGCAGTGAAGGACGTTGCCAAGGCTCTTGGTGACCTCATCAGTGCCACCAAGGCGGCGGCGGGCAAGTCCCACGACGACCCTGCCATGCTGCAGCTGAAGAACTCCGCCAAGGTACAGCACCTCCCCGTGCGCGTCTTTGAGGTCCACTTTGGTACAAACTCACAGCGGACATCACACACTTTTCAGGACACCCATTTTTAACATGGCTGAACTATGACTCAAAACTAAACTTGTGACTCACTGTGGTAAGTGCAGAGCATAAAAACGTTCCTCTTTGAATGTTAAAAAGATGAAGAGTTTTAAACTGGCTCTTTGAAGGGTGTGAAGTACTGCACATGCTTGTTCACACCTCCATATGTCTGTCTTGGCTCGTAACTGTTTACAGGGCCGTGTGTGTGTGTCTCAGCTCATAAACGGGCCGCTGTGGTTCTGTGTGAACTCGGTACACCACAGCGGGGAGCACGACACTTCCCAGGTGCTCTTGGAAGCGCTTGGGCTTTCAGCGTATCAGAGCGGTTGTTAATCATTCGTTTCAGTCAGCTGCTGAGGAGAAACACGAGCCAGTCTTCAGAAAGATGCCCACAACACAGATCAGCACTTCAGAAAATATATAGCGACCCATTCAGCAGAACGTTTCCACAGAGACGGCTGGAAAGGACTCCACGTTAGCCCCATGTGCCGTAGGCGGCTAATTATGGCAGCTTGGGTAAAAACACAAAAAAGTGGTTCGTCTGCCACTGACATGAGACTGGATGCTGGTGTCTCTTTAGGTGATGGTGACCAACGTGACGTCTCTCCTGAAGACGGTCAAGGCTGTAGAGGATGAAGCGACCAAGGGCACCAGAGCTCTGGAGGCTACCATCGAGCACATCAAGCAGGAACTGGCTGTAAGCAAGTCTTCTTACCTGGACCTCTGTAGCTCACCTGTCTGTCCACTTGTAGAGTAAAGGCTGACTGCACCAGACCAATTGGTGATTGAAGGCCAGGTCTTCACACCTCTCCCCTTCAGGTCTTCAGCAGCCCCGACCCACCCCCCAAGACCGCCACTCCCGAGGAGTTCATTCGCATGACCAAGGGCATCACCTTGGCGACGGCGAAAGCAGTGGCTGCTGGGAACTCGTGCCGTCAGGAGGACGTCATCGCCACGGCCAACCTGAGCCGCAGAGCCATTGCAGACATGCTGCATTCGTGCAAGGTGAGAAGGGTGCCTGTTAGTGCCAGCCGGTGGTTATCAAAACTTTACCGATTCAGTATTTCATACCAGCCAACACCTCACAGAGAGTACTCTACTGCTGTTACGCCACGTTCCTAACACCTCACAGAGAGTACTCTACTGCTGTTACGCCACGTTCCTAACACCTCACAGAGAGTACTCTACTGCTGTTACGCCACGTTCCTAACAGATGTAAAGGACACCAAGTAACAACATGCTACAGTTATGATATTTCTGACTTATGATGCTCCTCATGTTACTTGTGATTAAGAGGAATTAATTTCTGGGTGCTCAAATAAATCTGCAAGACCACTTTATAGACTCTTTTATAAGGTCTGTTCAGTGTTCCCTTCTATCCAGTGTAGGAACTATGAAACTACTTCATTAGATGTTTCTACGTCCTGTTCCTGGTGTTGAGTAGAAATTCTCATCACCCCCTCAATCTGATAATGTACAGATTTACCTGACAGGCACCTCTACTGTTTCATGCTGAGAGGCTTGATTCGTTTTAATGCCAGGTTTGTTTCCTGTGTCGCTCCAGCAAGCTGCGTACCACCCGGAGGTTAGCAAGGACGTGCAGTTCCGGGCCCTGCGCTACGGCAAGGAGTGTGCGAGCGGCTACCTCGGCCTGCTGGAGCATGTGCTGGTGGTAAGTGTGACCTTCAGCATGGCCGCCTTCCACTGGCAGCACAGGCATAAAAGTTTGCCTTTGGGTGGGGGGTCAGTGAGCCCCCAGTGCCATGTGCAGTAGATACCGATATGAAATAGGATGCCACTTGTCACCATTCCAACATGAAATACGATGCCGCTTGTCACCACTGGGAGCCTACAAAGTTTGGTACGCACACTAAATAGAAGCCCACCCTGTGTAAGAAAGGCGTCTCTTGCTTTGTGACCTCTATGGAATCCACATCACTGCAGCCAGTGCTGGTACTCACTGCTTCTACGGTTGCTTTTGAAGATACAGTGGAAGAATAATCATGCCCCCCCCACGCTGTTATTAAGAACATGAAATTGCTTGACTGTCTAAAATTTGGCTGCATGAAGGTTGGAGACCAGCAGTGTGCACCATCACCTCGTCCGCCTTCTTTGTAGATGATGTCATGTGGAACGCTGATTACTCACAGGGCTGCTTCTACAGTGGAGACCCTCTGAAGAGCTTTTGTTCTCCTTCAAGACATTTGCAGATGCGACACCAGGCCCTGTATGCCCTAAAGCAGAGGCGTGGTGCTGTAAGCTACCTGCTTAATCGGTGAAGGCTGAAGCGTACAGCTGACGCATGCACGGGCAGCGGCTCCCACGTTAAATCAGCAGGTTTCTAGTGCCAGCAGCATAGAGGCAGATTCTAAAATTAAAATGCAGTGAAGTTGAGGATCAGAGGTTACATTTAATCCTTACATTCCCCTTACGCCTCATCATCGCCCATATGATATGGCCCTTTTGGGAGGGTCGGGGGAGGGGGGTTACTGCCACCAGTTCCCAAGAGAGGCTGTAACTAAGATGACAGTTTCTCCTCTTTCAAAGCAACAAAATCAGGCTTGAGTGGTTCTGTTGGAGGCCTGTGCTGGCTGTCACTCCAACGTTAAAAGTGCCTTGACTGGTCTTCTGGGAGGATCTGTTTGTTTTCCGAGGGCAACTTTTTATCTTTTATTTATAGGGTTAGACATTGGGCACTTGTAGTGTTTGTTCTACACAAAACATGCCACGTTCACAATCCCAATTATCTGCGTAGACGCTTCCTCCACTTCAGTGAAATGGAACATTCCAAGGATTTTGTCCATGTGGATTTTATGCTGCATTCCAGCACTGATTTACTGTTTGTTTGTTTGTCTGGATCTGTCATACCCACTCAGCCCTGGGTCATTGACTGGACTTCCTCAGTATCACTGCTGTACTGTGTACTATCTTGGCTGTGTCTGAAATTACTCCCTACTCACTATATACAGTATTAGAAATAGTGCACTAAATACTGGACTATATAGTGTGCTCACTTAACGAAGTGACATTCGAACAGTACCACACTACTTGGAAAAAAAGTTTTTCGCACTGTTGATTATGTCGTTGTTTTTTCGCGTAAATAAAACGTCACAAATGAATAGCGGTTGAAAATAAAACACGAAAGGTGGCATCCACTAATTCATATCAGGAGGCATTTCGACGAACTACAAGGTTTTTATATGAAGACAAACTATTTCAATGTAGTTTTGATATCTGTAAGCAGGCTCAAGGCACATCCAAGTTGTGTTTTATTTGCACAGCTTAAATTTTTTTTTTTCGTACCACAAGTAAACTGATGCAATTTCTTTATTGGTGAAATATAGTATATATTTCTGATATTATTACACAGTACTTTAATAAGTTGATATGACAATTTTGATCTTTGATCTCCTCCTGCCTCTATGCCATTTTTAGCGCAATGCATTATTGCATATACTGCTAGGTTAGTGACCATTGGTTGTACACTACTTTTAATGTTGCATTGTGGGATATTTTGAGTGCACTATGTACTGGATAGAGTTATACACTCAACATTCAGACACCACTACAAAATGGCGAACACTATATAGTGAGTAGGGTTTGATTTCAGACTTTGTCATGGCTGTTCTCATGGGTACAACTTAGTCAAGCACAAAACTTTAAAATAATCAGGTTACACGTTTTTTTTTTTTCTTTTTTTTTTGTGCGCCTTTAAAACCCACAGTACACAAAGTATGTCTTTATTAAACCTTGCCAAAATTTTAGCATGTAGCATTTATTTTTAAACATACAAGGGACTTTTTAAAATCCCAAGCTATACCTGCTGTCGTCATCATTGTTTCCATTACCTTGACCAATGTGTCCCTCTTTGTCTTGTGTGTATGTGTATGTGTGTGTGTATCACTTTTTGTGCTCATGGCCATAGCCGGTGAGTAAAAGAGAGGGGTCCCTTTCTGACTGCCATGTGTGTTTCTAGTGTGCAACTGCTTTGTGCATCCCAGGACACTGTAGTGCTGCCTTTTTTTGTCATACGTGCTACTTGTACCATGAGATGTACCCGTGTCTGTATCTACAGTAAACTTTGTGCTTACTGATACCTCTTATGTCAGAGTTTTGGACACAAACATCAGCACTGAATGTTTTTCACTTTTGAAAAGTTTATATGAAAAGCTGAAAAGTAACAGGCATCCAAGCGGGACCAGTAGCTGTCTGTGTGTATCTAATATATAAAATCTGATTGGTTGTTCTGTACAACAGAGTGACGCTTCTCTGCGTAGCACTAACATGAACGATACATGTACCCGGGGTGCTGTTTCTCAGCCGTACACCAACAGTGAAGCTCTGTGCGTGTTAGCTTGATTAGCATCACACCACTCACTGTTTTGCCAGAGTTCTTGTCGTTATCACTCCTGATCCAAAGACGTTAGTGTGAAGGGCTCTTCTCCCTCCAGTTTGTCATACTGGCCTAAAGTTGGCACAGGCTAGGTGAAGGACACAGCTTCTGAACAGCTGCTGCCACACCCACTAGCTGACCACACACTGCTGCAAATAGTTTTTTTTTTTTTCCTGTGTGTGTGGTGGCTTTGGTAGGACTTAAAGTTTACACATTAATTTTATTAGGTTTTTTTCGTTTATTTTTATTTTTATTGGCCTTGACTTGCGCTTTTGCATACGTTACAGTTTAGTATGTCATGCACTGTGCTGCCTGCTCATGCTAGTTTACTTTTCCTGCTTCTACTAATGTTTGTGTGCCTGTGCTGGAGCACTCGTGTGTGTGTGTGTGTGTGTGTGTGTGTGCGCCTGTGCTGGAGCACTTGTGTGTGTGTGTGTGTGTGTGTGTGTGTGCCAGTGCTTGAGCACTCGTGTGTGTGTGTGTGTGTGTGTGTGTGTGTCAGTGCTGGAGCACTCGTGTGTGTGCCTAGGCTGAAGCACTTGTGTGTGCGCGTGTCTGCATGTGAGGTCACATCAGTCTGTAAACCCCCCCCCCCGTCTACCACCCATTTCCGGCATTCTGCTGAACGCCCTCCAGCTCTCCCATCTTTTCTTAGCAGGGCATTTGTCTGAAGTCGTGTGTAGCATGCCATAGTGTAACAGGGTAGCAGCCAGGGGGAGGCGCTGTCTATGCCCTGCAGTTGCACCCACTGGAGGACAGTCTGAGGGACTGGCTAGGTAGACCCATTATAACCAAACTGATAGTAACATTCTGGTATGGAGTTTTCCTGTTTATGTGAGATTTTAACACTTTCTATGTTACATCCTGTCTTTCTGCATTATAAAGAAAATACTGTCTACTTACAAAGCATGAATTATTATAGCATTGGCTCACAACACTATGGATTACTTTTTTTATATTTTGTTGTAAAGACCAAGTCTAAGGATATACATAACCCCATCTCAGGAGCTGCTTTTCCCTGTATCTACACATGGAGTTCAGTTCTGGCTTAGATGGGGTTATTCCTGTCAGAAGCTTTTATTTTGGAGATCTTAGAGGTGACCCTTCTGCTGTTCCTGTTGTGTGCAGATCATCCAGAAGCCCTCCCATGATCTCAAACAGCAGCTGGCAGGGTACTCTAAACGAGTGGCAGGTTCTGTCACCGAGCTCATCCAGGCCGCAGAGGCTATGAAAGGTAACTCAGCACCCCGCCTCCAGCACCAGACTCCACCCACATTGTAGAGTTACCATGCTCCAACAGCCAATCACACGGCACTTAATGCAAGCCTTTGTTCATAGTTGAAACGCTTGATGTGTAATTAATTTTAAACACCACTGTTTAAGCAGCAGCATGTATTGTCTCTTGCATATATTAACAAGTTCCTTAGTTTCACATTTGACAAGTAACATAGTGTCTTGGTGACTAATGGATTTTTTTGTGGGCATATTTTGTTAGGCGTTTTACCACAGGCAAACTGAAAATTAAAACCATGTTTCTGAAGAGGTGTCGATGCTGCATGCTGAGCGAACAGATATATCTCTGTTGGCCTCATATAGCACGTTTGGCAGAGTTTGTGGAAATTGTGTGATTGGCATAAATTACAACTGATACTCTTGCCTGCCTACTGCCATCGACATTTCCCAATGTTAACACAGAGGCAATTACACGGTAACTTGAGTGTTGACTCTGTGCAAGCGTGCTCAGGGGGCAGCTCCTCCACTTACGGTTGTCTCCTGTCACACCCCCCCCTCCCACACACACACAACCTCCATACGTGCACGCACACACAAACAGGGACCGAATGGGTGGACCCTGAAGACCCGACGGTTATTGCGGAGAATGAGCTACTAGGCGCGGCTGCAGCCATTGAGGCGGCCGCCAAAAAGCTGGAGCAGCTGAAGCCCAGGGCGAAGCCCAAGGTCAGAGGGCGTCTCGTGTCAGGGGCTTCACACGGCTCCCACACACTCCCACCCCACCCAGTGTCTGTACTCGTGCACCTGTTAGTGTGTGTACTGTGTTGGTATGTGTCCGTTAAGTCGCCCAGTCTGGCCAGTGGTTCTCACTGCTCAACTCCACGTCACTGAACGGGAGCAGGCACGAGGAGATGGCGACCGCATACCGAGCAGCGTTGCGGGAGTCGTTGTTTCATCGCAGCGGTGGAATGCAGCCCTTCTAAGAGCGTTTTATTACTCTGCTGTTGCGGACAGGAAGCGGACGAGAGCCTGAACTTCGAGGAGCAGATCCTGGAAGCTGCCAAATCTATCGCAGCAGCAACCAGTGCTCTAGTGAAGGCTGCTTCTGCTGCTCAGAGGGAGCTGGTGGCCCAGGGCAAGGTAGGTGTCAGCTTGTGTGGGCCTTCTTCGCTTAGGCCCCGCCCTGTTACACAAGACTCCACCCTGTTCATTTAGGGCTCCACCCACTTTAGATCATAGGCTAGAGCTGTTAAACCTTCCATAACACTGAATTTTTCTGCTTGTTTCCCCTTTAGGTTGGCGCCATTCCAGCCAATGCAGTGGATGATGGACAGTGGTCCCAGGGACTCATCTCTGCTGTGAGCTTTCTATCACATGACATTCACTGAATTCATCACTGAACCATTTTCAGTTTGATTAAATGTGGAAGACATGCTGTCAATTTTGGGGGGCGCATTAGATTTTGTTTATTGATGTGACACCAGTTGAAAGGGTAAACATATTGAGTGTATTGTTCTTTAGATTCTGTGTTGAAAACCAATGCAATGCCGTAATTTGGTAGGCCCGGATGGTTGCTGCGGCAACTAACAACCTGTGCGAGGCGGCCAACTCGGCAGTGCAGGGCCACGCCAGTGAGGAGAAGCTCATCTCCTCTGCCAAGCAGGTTGCAGCCTCCACCGCCCAGCTGTTGGTGGCCTGCAAGGTGAAGGCCGACCAGGACTCCCAGACCATGAAGAGGCTACAGGTCAGCGTGCCTCAGCAGGATCCTTTTCGCCGGCTCCGCCTCCTTTGTGCTGTCTCACTCCTGCCTCTCGGGTTATAGCTGCAGCGCGGTCCCAGAGATGTCTGCCACAAAACTCTGTTCTTATACAGAATCCATTAATCCAGGTCGCATTCATAGCCTCAACTTTTCACGTTTACACATCATACAGTTTTTTTTTTTTTTTTTTTAAACATAGTTCAATACTCAATCTCATAGCAGTTTGGGTGAGTAAGTGGTTGGCCGTGTCTTTCCTTATTTTCCCAGAGCCATTAGACCTTTGGGCACATTGGTATGTAGACCACCAGATTAGCGGTTTTGTTTGCTTTTCAGCGAGGCTACGACACATCAATCAAAACCTCTGTCTAGTCCCTTTAACAATTAACTCTTTTGTAGGCTCTTACTTAACAATGACATGAAGTACCACTACGTAGCCCAGAAATGAAGATAGTAGGCAGTATAGAGTGCATTTTGGTCTCTAGGGTTATGTTTGTTTGTATTTAGAACAGCTGTCCCTTTAGGATTAGACTGTTCCGTATTTAGACCGTGTTACTTTGACCCACGTCTCTCCACCCCCAGCTCAAATGCTCGTTGCCAGTTCATCTATTGGAATAAGTTGTGTTCTACAATGAAAACCAGCATTTGTACTTATGGACAGCTGTGCGATTGTGCTCGATTGGCGCGCCCCCCCCCCCCCCCCCAGCAACAACAGAGCACAAGGTGTGGGGGGGGGGAGGGGGGGGGGGGGGGGAGATGGGGAT
>JABJVR010000095.1:385440-399417 GCA_025773905.1 Chitala chitala | reverse complement strand
CTCCTAATCCTCTCTGCACCTTTTGGGCTCCTAGGTGTAGCTGGAGCTTCAACTTACATCTTTATGTTCCTTTTTTATTAAAATGTGCTGCTCAGATTTCAAACGAAGCAGGGCGTAGTTGCCAGCAGGACTCAAGTGAACAACCATGGCTTTCTTTCCATTACTTCCCAGCCAAACGGTTGAGTTTTGCAGGCCTGTTTGGTCTTGACATAAGCATATCTTCAAGTTAACCCTCCTCACAGTGCCCCGGAGGTACGCCACAGGAACATCCCAGCACTCCTACCAAATGTTAATCGTTACATTTGAGGTCACTATTTAGTATTAGCTGTAATACATTTAAAGCACAAAACCCCTTTTAGGCCGTGGTGGCTTCTAATTCACGACACTGCTTTTCCTCGTTTCTCTCTGCGTTCCTGTTGGTTTCACTCTAGAAATAAGACATCTGGGACGGGCTTTTTGCAGTGTTGTAGCGTGTCCCACGCACTGCACTGAATCACGGCCCATCTCATGTTCTCCTCCCCAGTCAACACGGACTTATCTCGTCTAGTTGCGCGTCTGGCAGCTGTTGTGTGATTGATGCACACGAATTTATAGCGAGCTTTCCTTCACTTTCACCTGCACTGTCTCAAGAACCTCGAGGCTGTCACTCGAAATCTTGGCCCAGCTTCTCGGTGTCACACCAAATATGTGTCGAGCTGCAAGACGCAGCCCTGCGATTGACCTACGATGTGATGCTCACATTAGTAATCTGCTGGATGTGAAGGATGTTTTTCCTTTTTTTTCCCATCTTAATTTTAGACAGCTCTTGTCACATTGCTAAGCTTGAGTGCGATGTAATCTTTGTCACAGTCTACAGTGACAGCAGCAGGTGGAAAAGGTTACAGGGAGAAAATTGGGGTGGTTCTTTTTAGAGCCGGCGGGAGACGGGATGTTCAGAGCAGTAGAAGATGCTCTGCCTTTACTCCCTGCACAATCAAAGAACCAAGAAATAAACGCATAAAGCTTGAGGACACATTTTCACATTATTCGGTATGATAGGAGAGGGTGGTTTAAATCAGTAGGAACATATAGGTGTCTGGGGATTGTTTTGGTTATAAACAGGCTTTTTTTTTTTGTTTTTTGTATATACGACATGACACTTGTGGTACTGATTTATGAAGCAGTTCTGGTGTTTGGCTGGCCAGCAGACAGTGTGTAATTGCCAGAGATGATTCTGCTGTTAGAAGATGTACATGTCAGCCGGGCAGATGTCACTTCTCGCATCCGTGGCCCTTGTTTAAATGCCCCCCCCCCAAAGGAAGTGATACATGAGGGTTCCTCATCCCTCCTGGGGAGCCTGAAAAGGCAAGGAAGTTCAAACCCGGCTGTTTGCAATCCTGACTTTAGCCCTCCCACAATACAAAGTGTACATCTTTCTTCAGATGAATCACTAAAGTAGCTCCTGACTCTCCAAGGATTGCCTTTTTAAGCCATCATGGGGGAAGGACTTGGGGGGCTGGTTGTCTGGAGACAGCTGGCAGAAGTCTGCATTCCCGATGCACACGCGACTGTTTATTAACAGTGGAGAGAGAAGTTGCAGTCGGGAGCAGGAGTGAGAAGTGAGTCAGTTTCACCAGTTTGCTGGAGCCTCCGTGGAAGCTGTGTTTCATGTCACTCCGAACGCTAACCAGGCAGTCAGTCTGACAGCTTCATCGCTGCTGTTCTCACTCTCATACCTTTTAAAAAAAAATAAATTAAAAAAGAGGAGAGAGGTTTTCCACAACTGCATTCCCATTTGGCATCTCACCATATCTTCTAAGGTGCTGTAGAAGTAGTGTGCAAAAATGATTTCTTCAGGACAGTTATGTGTTGTGGTCCTTGTGTATGCACATCAATTGGCTGTTTCATCTTCATTGAATCTATGAATAATAAATGTATGAGCATTTTTAGTTACTGCCCTCTACTGGAGAAACGCTGCACTTAAATTCATAGTTTTGACCTCTTCATAGGGAAGTGCTGAAAATGGCTGAAATCCTATAGTAGTGCTGCTCTTAACAATTTTCTAACAAATCATAGGATGTGGTTGATTTTCTTGTGCTTTTCTTTCTTGAGTCTTCCTCATGTAAATGTAAAGGTTTTCCCCTGTGGTTTTCACTTGTGTTGCACTCGCTTGAGATCTTTCCAATGTGACACACAACGCGTGTGTTTGTGTTACAGGCCGCCGGCAACGCCGTGAAGCGGGCCTCAGACAATCTCGTGAAAGCTGCCCAGAAAGCAGCCTTTGACGCCCATGACGACGAGACCGTTGTAGTCAAGAGCAAGATGGTTGGCGGCATCGCTCAGGTAAGCGGCAGCTGGAAGCTGTGATGTGTCTCGCACCAAAGAGCTTTGCAACTACCGTACTTCAGCACAGACCTGCTCCAGGAGCAAACCGTTTTAACTGCGGAGTTAATGAGGTGTGTGTGTGTGTGTGTGTGTGTGTGTGTGTGTGTGTGTGTGTACACCCACAGATCATCGCGGCGCAGGAGGAGATGCTACGGAAGGAGAGGGAGCTGGATGAGGCCAGGAAGAAGTTGGCCATGATCCGGCAGCAGCAGTACAAGTTCCTGCCCTCAGAGCTGAGGGAGGACGGTCAGCAGCAGTGAGGCTGCTCAGTGGCGGGGGGGCCATGTGCATTGAGCAGAGACTGACCCCATCCCACGCAGCCTGTCATCCCTTATCAGGCAGTCGTTTTGAGGTGTTGCTTAAGGAAGCAATATGGTGTCTTTACAACAGTCATAAAGGAAAGTTCTATCAAGTTGTATGTTTTAAACGTTTTTTTTTTTTTTGTCTTTTTTTTCCCATTTGTCATTTTAAAAGCTTCTTGATGCCACTTTTTTGTTTAAAATAATGAATGATGTATGCAACTTGTGTTTTTTTTTTTTTTTTTTTTTTTTTTTTTTTTTTTTTTTTTTGGTTGTTGGTGTTTTTGGGTTTTTTTTTTTTTTTTTTTTTTTTTTTTTTTTTTTTTTTTTTTTTTTATTTTTTATTTATATCTTTTTTTTTTAAAAATATTTTTTTTTGTTTTTTTTTTTTTTTTTTTTTTTTTTTTTTTTTTTTTTTTTTTTTTTTTTTGCTACTTCCATGTGGTTAACTTGGTAATTAGCGTTAGATTAGAGTCCGCTCACTCGGTTGCATGTGAGCACTGTGTGGCTATGGCGTTTCACAGAATCCTTCTCGCTAAGTTCACGTTTCTGCTTGGAAATGCATTTCAGTGAGCGCGAAGCGCAGACGTTTGGTGTCTGTTTCCTCCTCGCTTGATTTAGGACTGCTGCTCAGCCAGAGGCCATGAGCTGGTCTGTATGCAGCACATTTTCATTGCTCCCCCTCCAACTAAACAAACCCAGGGCTGATGTTACTGCTTACTTTACTGTGTAATATAGGACAAATGAGAGTTGTTTTTACTACTTCACCTTGCTAATATGCAGACGTTTCTGACTCCAGAAAATGTTTTAAAGATGACATCGTTCACCAGAACATGAGGACTGTTAGGGTTTGGGGGGGCAGCAACTCTTAAACCCCCAAGATCTTCAGGCTACAGACTTGCTATTTGGACCATAAGTGCAATGTCTGTTGTTTTTTTTTTTTTTGCGTTGAAACAATTCAAAGATGGCATACATATCATTTTTTTAAAGCTATGAAATGTTACAAATGCTATATGAAATTTATATATTAATAAAGTGTCTGTGAGTACTGTCTTTTCCCCCCCAAAGCACCTGATTCTAGAATTATAGAACAATGTGTATTAATACTGAGTATACTATGAGGTTTTGTTAGGTTTTTCCTTAATCAAACTTTATAGACTGCATTGTTATGTTTCATGTATAAGGAAGCCCCAGATCCTTTACCTCCCCCTCCAGTGTTAGTTTTGATTCTCTGCTTGTACCATCCGGAGCTGGGTTAGTTCTACAGAAACTGAGAAATCTACATCAAACAGTATCATTTAATTTTGTAAGGTAAAACTGTAGATCTTTTGTTTCTGGGGCTGAATTTACTATTTGTTGGTGTGATCCTGCAATGGCAGTATGAATTTAAATAATATATTTTATTTATCCAGCACTACCTATATATGATCAAAGGCCTTGTAGTGTGCTCTTGTCCAATCAGCATGCGGTTTGTTAATGCAACAGAAATGGGCCAATGTGTACATCTCTTGTATAAGGATGTGTATGTGACTGTTAAACTGTTCCTGTCTCGTCAGTGCACTCCAGTTTATTTTTATAAAAGTCACATTTTCTTCAGTTCTACACTGAAGAAGGACATCTATAGAAGTACAAAAGTACGACTGTAGTCATGCCTGTCTGTTGATTAGGATTGTCCAACTGAACAATTGGAAAACATTTTGTTTTGGCTCTTTTGAATAAGATTTTTCTTTTCTTTTTTATTTTACAATTTTTGATACTCTTTACATCAATTAACAGTGCTTTGGGGATCCTCTTTATAGCATTGTAAAGGACAATTATGTTTGAAAGCCTTGTCATTCAATAAAGCTGGTTTATAAAGAAAGGCTAATATGTTAGTTCTGTGTATTCTCGAATATTTGTACATTTAATAAGCATTATTCGATTTAACAAGTTTTTAACCTTAAGTGTGTCTTCGTGTGTAGTTTTTTTTTATTTTTTATTTATTTATTTTTTTATTGGTGAAAATTTTAAATGGCTACATCGCCTTATGGGCACAAAATATTGCCATATAAGATATGAAAGTGTCAAGTACAGACAGTAGATGATCACATCGAAGGTAAAATAAATGAACCGCTGAAATGTTGCTTACTTAAGACGGAAATAATTGACAAATGTGGAGTTAGAAATCATTAATTACAACTTGGATAGGGCAACAGAACAGCGCCTCGGAAAAAGTGGTCCACACGCGAAAGAGGAAAAAAACGTTCGAAAATTAGTCTCCGGGGCAACAATTGTGATGCATTTGGATTCAAGAAGCATTGTGGTCTGGAGGCTGCAGATAAGTGGTTCCGACAGCCGGTGCTCCAACTGTGACGAACGTCACGTAAAAGTGCCGAAATTTATAGATGCTTGTACACGTCTAAACGATATTTCATATGTAGTTTTCTAGACAAATGTACAAACAGGCTGACGAGAGTTAATATAATTTTATCAGAATTTCAAACCTCGTTATTTTTAAGGAAATTCACGTCTGGTACTTTGCCGAAAATAAACAAAATAATTCGACACAAAGTTGTCCATGATAGTCATCTCAGGGGATACAGACTTCTCCCCAGAGATATATTTAGGACAAAATTTCATTCCACTGAGATTCGAACATTAAAAAGTAATCGGGCCCTCCCAAAGATGGACAAAATATCTGCGCTGAATTATAAGGCAATTCTTCAGAACAAATCACAAGCGCGCAACGTCATTCTCGGTTCGGAGTGACCTAACTGAACTCCCCAAAAAAGTCTTGGGTCGCTCCGTGCGAATCCGAGCCCTCCTCTTTATCCCGTCCGGTGGGCTTTGTTCAATCACTCGACTGTAGCCGCTGGTGGAGTAGCAGCTCCCGACTCCTGCGCGTCAAGTTTTGTCACTCGCTTTTTTAAACTTGGTATTCGGACAATACACCAAAATCGACCATGGAGGCCATCAAAAAGAAAATGCAGATGCTGAAATTGGATAAGGAGAATGCCATCGATCGAGCCGAGCAAGCCGAGGTTGATAAAAAGGGGGCAGAGGATAAATGCAAACAGGTTGGTTTTCCCTAATTACACCAACGGCCCGATCAACAGTATTATAGACGCCATATCCAGCAGACATATAAAAATCCCACAAATACAGACTGACTCATTAAAAATACGGCAGATTATGTCAAACGTCTGTAATTATTGGATGAAATGCTTTACAGTGCAGTCTGTGTTCTTTTGACAGGTTGGATTTTTATTTTTAGTTTATTTTTTAATTCCGGCACGGACGTTGCCACAAATATTATTTCCTTAGGCTTAAATATTCTATTACAATAACAAGAGATTTTTCTCTAAAGTTTGTTTACGGTGGGCCATATTACTGTATTGCATTATGTAATTAAATGCATAGAACTGGTTAACAACGGGTCACTGGATATTTTTTCCCACTATGCATCACAGAATAATTTAAAGTTAAGAGTAATATATGACTATTGGTAAACCTCAGATAACACAAACGCCGAAATATTGCCATGGTGAGGTGGGCTTCGTTACACGGTTGTCCTGGCTCAGCAGGCAGAGGCTGGCGCGAGCTGGAGGTCTGTAAAGTAGGTTTAACAGATAACAAGTGGTACAGCCCGTGTCAACCAGAAGATGTTTTGCAGTTAGTGTTACATTTGCTAAGTCAGTGCACACTCAGAGACAAGCTGACTCGTGAATTCTTAACATCTTATCATGTCCAACGCAAGAAAGCAAAGTTTTATTAGACTTATTTTAATATGTAGATATGGAAGGAGGTAGAAACCATACAATAGTTATATCTTTTGATCAGCCATGTATTCAAAAAGAACCATTTCCTCTGTTTTGCTGTGGTATGGATCCGTTTTTACTATTTGAGTTGTCCATTATGAATTGTTTTTAAAATGAGTATGTCTTAACTTTCAGACTGGCTGTATGTTCACATTTGGAAAAACACAACCTGTTGTCATTAACTGCTCCATGGATTGGAGTTACAGTGGAGATGAGTCATGTGTATTTTAAAGCTGTCAAGGTCAGGCTGATTGTGAGCATACCTGAGTCACAGCGCAGATGTCAACTGTGGTGGTGAACCCATCCTGTGAACAGGGGAGCACTGTGCCTTTTCAGTTAACCCCTTGTACATCAGCCTATAGAACACAGAGGTGACGGTCCATTGGTTCTGCTGTCTTCTGATTGGCTGGTCATGAAACTGTGTTTGATAGTTTCAGATACTTTGTAGTAACAAAATGTGAATGTTTGAAAATTTTTATTTTAAGCCATCCTTCATGGCCTGCACTTAAGGGCTTGTCCTGCATGAGTTTTGCAATACATTGTCACAATGTGTTGCATTCCTTTGACTGTAATTTTTTTCCTTAGCTCAGCTGTTAGGAAGGCTTCTGTTTTTGGAAACTACAAGGTACTATCATGCTACACACTCTCCACATTTGACTTTTATGGACCTTTTGATAACGCTTGGATTTCTGGAAGTCCATTCTGTATATCTTTGCTGTTCTGATTCAGAACCGCAGTGCTGACAGATGACCTGACACCTGACATCCACATATCCAAGCAGAATCACTCCTCATGCCTCACATTGCTGCCTACCTCAGTCATTTAAAAAATACTGCTTGGCCAACGTGTCTACCTTGCAGCCTTCTCCACCACCCAAGAAACTAATGAGTTCCAGTCCGCCTGACAGTTCTGTCTGAAGCTCTATTTAAGAGACACTTGATGACTTGATGTCCCTTAAAGAGACTTGGTATGGAATTAAGGTCATTCCATAATTTTGATCTGCAGAGCTAAATAACTCTGCTAAACTACAAATGAAACTCCTTGAACTAATTCCATTGTGGCATGGAGCGTGACTACCACAGAAAAGGAACCCTGCTGAAATTTACTTCATTGCAAATCCCAAACTCATTGGTTCTTTATCCTTTTTTACTTAGTGTGGTCAGTGTGCCTACATGACTGATGCTTTTTGTTCTATAAGAGATTAACATAATTTTGACATACAGCATTTCATACGCAAAGAGACAATAGTGGTCTGAAATTCTTTGAGATTGACATCTGTTTTATATATAAACTCCAAATGTCAACCATAATAAATAGGAGACAAATAATACATAATAATACATAAGACATAATAAATAGAAATAAGTTTGGGTTAAGGTCAGCCTTTCATTCATAGGTGTGAGTTACACATTGAAGGCTAAATTAGCCTGGGTGCTGTAGGTATAATGGACAGTTCATGCTTTTTAATTTTCATTTAATAATAACCTCCCAAACCTTCAACTTTGACCATATAGGAGCCACAACTACAATGATGAGGAAGGCGAGTGTTCTTGCCACAAAAGGAGAGGGCATCCTGGTCTATTCTGATCCATTGTTCGTATGTCTCTTGACAGTCACGTCACCTGTCGCAGGTCTATTTTGGTGTAAAGGCATCTATCGTCCATTACAACAAATGGCATCAAGGCTCCCGCCAGACCTTCCTGCGGGTCAAAGATGCCACATTGGTGCCACATGGGCCTCCAGCCATGACAAACTTGTACAAGAAAGGCCATGGCTATTTTTGCCCCACAAGGCCCAGTACACGCCTGTCATGGCTGGGTACAGAGGGACACCACACTTTAGAAGTCATGGTTTAAAAGTAACACATGTCATGATTATGAATACGGGCTGCAGAAACAAGGATGGTTCTGAGCACACTGTTCTAAGTGTCCCTGTTCAACAGTGGCTTTACTGAGCAGTTGGCCTGCCTCTCTTTATTCTGGATGAGTGCGAGAAGCACCCTGGGGGGGACACCGCTGTAATGTCGATGCTTCAGTGGCATCTGCTCAGGATGCCATGGTACCTTAAAAAAGAAAATGGCCCTTCAACAGTGCTGAACCACCTGGTCTTCTTCCACAGGCCAAGCTCTGAACCTCCAATGTTCTCTGCTTGCTGTTTAAGGCAGAAAACTATGTGACTGTGAGAATATTAACAAAAAGCCAGATTTTTTTCATCTTCCCATATGATGCAAAGATTGTGAAAGTTTCTGGAAAAAGTATTGTGGTAATTCCGAGAGATGTTTGAACAACAGAGAGATTGCGAGCCGCTGTGGCCTGACTGTGGTCCCGTCCACAGTTAATGTGGTGGTCTCATTTTTCTGTAACAAAAATTTTGAAACTGTGTAGACAGGCAGACTATAAGGGCTTTCTTGAGGCATCAACGAGACGATCCATATTTTAATTGTCTCATGCTGGAAAAAGCAAGAAGGCTGAATCATGTCATACAATAACATGTTTCTTCCAAAAATTCTCGGACAACTGCCAACATTTATAACGTATGATATTAAAATAACAAATATACTTAACCAGATACATTAGTATAATTTTCATATTTGATTAGATTCACATTGTACACCCGTTGTACAAAATGGAGACTTGTCCTAGTTATTATGAAGCTACATGTTGACACAAGTCAGTTTTAGTCATAGAAAACCATGAGAAGATCTATCCTGTACCTTATATGACAACCTTTATCTAAAAAAAAACCAAGCCATAATTGCAGAGAACATACTGCTGGAGGAAATGGAGAGTTCCAGTTTCCACTTGAGTGTAAATGGAGTAATTTTATCCACAATTTTATCCGCTGTCACAAGTGTTAATTGCAGAGGTGGTGTCGTCACTGGTACTGTCACTACTTCTGTGTTACCAGAGATCAGAGTGGAGGAGAACACATACTGGACCGGTACAGAAATCGGTAGGACCTCACAAGCGGGTTCAGGGTGCTGACAGGTTTTAACCCTTACTGTACCCTCCCCCCTTGTTCCCCCCTCCCAGCTAGAGGAAGAGCTGCTTGCCATGCAGAAGAAGCTGAAGGGAGTGGAGGATGAGCTGGACAAGTACTCGGAGTCTCTGAAGGACGCGCAGGAGAAGCTGGAGCAGGCTGAGAAGAAGGCCACAGACGTGAGTGACACTGTGAAGCCATGAGACTGTCCCCAGGGCTGTCCCCAAGGCTGTCCCCAGGCTTGTTCCTAGGCCTGTCCCCAAGCCACCCCAGCATCTCTGTATATAATTACCGACGCCTGACGTGTCTAATGATCACACTTCATGTGGCACCTCATTAACCACCCAGTCCTGCCTCCCACATCAGCTTGTTTAACACACACACTCTCTCTATGTCATATGTGTCAAACCGCAACCGGCCCGGCGTACAATTATATCCGGCCCGCTAGATGATTTTATGTATCTTTTTTTAATGGCCCGGTGATATTAAGAGCCGATAACACACAAACTACAAATCCCATAATGCAGCGCAACAGCTGCCTTACCGAACGATAGGCTACCTGCGATCATTCCCGCGTCAATTACGTCTTATCAGTCAAGTGTCTGTTGATGTATACAACTTTAATTTCAAGTCAAAACGAGCCCCCAACAATGGCCAAGAGAAAAGCCGACTCTGAAAAAAGAGCCCTTTTGTTTTGATTCATTATTATTTTAATTTTTACTTAAAATCACAATTTTTATTTATATTTTCACATTTTCTTGCAGCATGTACATATTTTGAATTTGTATAATTTTTACAAGAGATATTTTTATGGAGAGCAAAATATTTTTTATTTATTTTTATTTAGTTATTTTAGGTTTAAGTTTATTTATTTTGAAATAACATTGTATCCTGTCTGTTTTAGTTCATATTTATGTTCAAAAAACGTTTAGTTTCAGTCTGTTCAATAAATGTTTATCCTGTTTGGCCCGCGACCTAAAGTGTGCTTTGAGTTTTGGCCCCCTGTGTGATTGAGTTTGACATCCCTGCTCTATGTCATTAATCACCTCCATGTCTCTACAGCATCTATTGGCCCATTAAAGATACCTGTAGGATAGAACTGACTGCAAGAAAAAAACCCACGTGTGTGCAAGAAAAAAATGTTTTCCCTGACAAAGCTGACAGCTGGTTATTTGAAAATCAACAGAAAATCACCTGGTGCATTTTACAGGTTTGAAAAGTACAGTTTTAAGAACATGTTAAGTGTGTGAATCTGAAAGGTAGTAAAAGATTCAGTATCAGAAAACACACTATACTTTGTCTAGGGAAAGGTGACTTCTGCAGTTAAAAAAGTAAAACAAAAAAAAAAACTCTTTTTTTTAAGTGACAATCTTAAATGCTGGCTGTCAGTGTATATTTGGCTGCAGCTGTTTCTGTGACGTTCTCGTGATTTTACTGTCGTTCCTCTAAATTACCACTAATTGTGACTTCAAACATCCACTCCTGTGAAGAGCTGTGTTCTCCTGCTGTAATGGGAGAAGTGCAGCAGGAATTAGATGAGTGAGCACTAGTGACGTGACCCTCATTACCATGAAACTCCACCTCAGGACGACCCCCCCCCCCCAACATACACACACACTCCTCATTTTATTTTAACAATTATAAGCAACTGCTGTAATTGTCATTTTAAGAATTTCAACGAAATTACACCCTTCCATCATTTTTACAAGAGTTCACACCCAGTAACTTTCCATGTACAAACTTTTTTTCATGATCATTAGCCTTAAAAGAGCTCTGTCGCCACCTGGTGGCACGAATCAACACTACTTCAGAGTCAGCGAACAGCAGCTGTTTAAATACCTTCAGCTCCCCCTCTCCTCTCCTTACAGCACTTAAATACAGAACCAACTAGGGACAAGGCCGGACAGTGACTGTGCTGTCGACAGCTGGGGCGGGGCAAGTGCCAGGATGCACCAGTGTCAGATTTTGTAAACATATCATAAATGTCATGTCAACACTTCTTAGTCTATGCCACTTATTTTAATGACCATGAACAGGCTGCAGAGTTTAGTGCGATGTTTGTGCTACAATTTATCAGTGCATTTTGTGTGCTTTGATTAATGTACAATAACTGACATACACATTGCAAACCAGCAGTGTTTTGTACATAAGGCACACGTTGCCATTGAATTTTTATGTAATCAAAACATATTTTTTTAGTACATATGTACGTGTGTGTGTGTGTGTGTGTGTGTGTGTGTGTGTGAGAATGTGCCAGTCTCAAACTAGACATTTATATACAGTTGCTCAGCATTGTAATACAGAACAGCTCAGTGGCTAGCATTGTCACGTAGGGCAGCATAGCTGTCACTCACACGTACAACGTGTGGGTTTGAATCTTGCCCTCAGCAAGCTGTGTTTTTGTTAATATCAAAATGTCAATTGTGTTTTCCCTCTTCATCAGTTTCTATAAAGGTGATTTTGGTCCAAACTCATGCTGTGTATGTGAACTGAAAAATCTAAGTTTGTGTGTTTGTGTGTGTGTGTGTGTGTGTGTGTGTGTTAATTCATCTCACACAACAAGTTTCCAGCCTTGCACTCTGAGTAAAGTTCTCTCTGCCTCTGAATTAGATAAGCACTACTATTTTTAGCATGAAAGTTTGGCTCATTTGTGTGTTTTCTGGAAGTGAACCGTTTCTTAACTTGGTTGTAGAAAAAGATTTATTTCTCCCCCCTAGTAAAAACAAGCGTGTTTTTGGTAAAAGCAAGTAAGAGTTCAGTTTAAAAGTCTGTGCACGTATGTGCTCTGTGGCACTAATAAAGCGCATATGTGAAGGCAACACCCCAATAAGAGTAGGTGACAGAGTAATATCTGTGTCAGAAGGTAACAGGACTAATAGAAAGAGATGGGTGTTGGTATAGGAGGATAAGAAGGCGTCTGAGTTCCCCCTTTTCCCGAGTATGACCTTTGGCCTTTGTCTGACAGAGGAGATGCTGGCTACCTGTGACTAACCAGACGAGGAGCTGAGGTAGCACGTTGTGTTCGTGATAGCTAAAGTGTAGTCAGTGAGTGTTTACCCTGCTCCCTAATCACACCTCCCTGAGGAGATACATCCGCTTACTCATCACTGCAGCTGCAGTTACATTATCGCATATGATAACGTGTATAATAATGTAGCTCCCCCATTACTTCAGACAACCTGTCCAGACTTTGCTCTAACGGTTACATCAGCAAAACCATATTTAACCCCTAAAGAGGGACAGTAATCAGGCTTAATCCTTTGACGACAGTTTTAAAACCACAGGCACTGTCCCAGTAACCTGTACTCACACTGACCGTTATGTAAATCTTTATCACTTCCTGTAAGTTTAGGTCCACAAACACCTCCGGTATTAAATTAGTACATAGCCGGTAAGCTTTCATCATCTTTTATTAACTGTGACACTAGTCCTCTCTATTTCCTGAAAACATCACCTATTCCCTCTCAATTATCTCTGACTAAGAGTCAAATGACTGATGTCTTACATTCTATTAGTTTGTAGTTTGCTTGAATCAAACTGTATAGTCTCTGTGGCACAAAATTGAAGTTAAGTTTCAAAAAATGTTTAAGTGAATATTTTCCAGGGTGAACCTGGACTCTAAATAGTAACTTTGTAAATCTTTGCATTATTAATAACATTTTTCAGCACGTGTTAAGACCACTTACCATCTGTGTTACAAAAACAGTCGAGAACTTTAACCACATTGTCATCACCAGACACGCGAATGCAGTTAAGTGTTAATAAAAGGGTTATTGTTAAATATGCTGAATCATCTTAAGAAAACACTCTTTCGCTCCCCAGACAATGACAGCATTTGCTTCTTTGGTTTCAATAAGACAGACCTGAGAGGAATTGGGGTGACCCATCGGAAAGGAATCAGAATTACATTGCCAAATAAGGAAAGGAATTTCAGGAATGCTTTTGTTTATGGTGAAGTCATACTTTCCAGCGCAGCGCTCAGTTGTTCACAAACTTGCTTACGAAATCAGTTGAATTTAGTTGAAGAACATGAGTAAAAAGACCACTTGTTTTGTAGGCAAATAATCATTCTGTCAGAGCCTGGGGTTCTGTTAAGAAAAGACCGATGTGACCAAGGGAAAAAACAGATTGTGTTTTTAATTATGCCTTTGACATTGAGTATCATTTATTCAGGAGGACTGCCCAGGGTTGTTAAAAGGAGACGCGTATGAGGTGGTCAGCTTACAGCCATGGCACATCTTTAAGACGTGCCTTAGTGTGGTCAGCGTGAGACCGGAGCAATTACTCAGAGTCACAAGTAATTTCCTGCTTTCATAATCAGGGCCACTGCTAGACATTTTAGGCCCCATGAAAGATATGTTAGATGTTATGTTACATTTAGATGTTATGCTGTGCTCTGATGTTTGGGGCCCATGTCAGTCACAGGTCCCTGGAATCATTCTATGTGGCCCCCCCCCCCCGTGGGGGGGGCCCGGGGGGGTTAGGGGTGTGGGGTGGGGTGGGGGAGCGGGGGGGGGGGGGGAAGCTGGGGTAGGGGG
>JABJVR010000095.1:370201-385430 GCA_025773905.1 Chitala chitala | reverse complement strand
TTTAAATTTTTGGCCCCTTTAAATTTTTTTTTTTTTTTATTTTAAATTTTTTTTTTTTGCTGTGCTCTTTTTTTTGGGGCCATTGTATTCAAATGGTCCCTGTAATCTTTATTTGGGCCCCCCCCCCCCCCTTCTGTGGCACCCCTGTTCATAACACTTATTGGTTTTGTTCAAGAAACAGTGGTGTGCGAGAAAACTACAGAAAGCCAAAGTAGCCTTGCACTGAAATAAAGGTGTGCACTCAAAACATTCATGCATACTAGTGAAATCTGAGCAGCCTGTAGTATAATCATTGATCTGTCTCCAACGTTTTTTTCATCTTGCAGAAGAGAAAACTCCTAGAGTTATCAGAAATATTTTTGTGTATTTATCCGTACTTGTAAAAATTGAAAGGCCAAGAATAATGTGAAGTAACTGAGCCAGAATACATTCTTAAAAAGGAACGTTATATTTCACTGGACTTTAAGAATGTATTAAACAGGGGGCAGCTTTCCTATTGCATGACAAAGTTTCCCTGTGATGTTTTAACCTAAGGATTTGCTCTCGTTGACCTCTTACCAATAATAAAAACCTATTCTTTCGGTTTCGATATATTAATCCTGAGTTCCTCTTACACTTTCGGTTTTGACGGAGCCCGAACGTGTCCATCCACCCATTACCAAAATGTAATTTGCCTAATGCATTACACTGGCTACACATTACATGGCAACACGCTTTAACTGAATACACAGTACTTAGCGTGAAAACAAATGTGTAAGCCAGTTATACGGAAGACAAAAGAAAGCCTTGAATAAACATGTTTTAAGATACAGCTAACACAATTCTTACAAGGCGTAAGAATATATCTTTCCACATTCATCTTGCAATTCATGTTAGCCCCGCCTCCGAGCGGTGACGTCACGCCAGTAGAGTGGGAGATGGGGAAGGTGGAGAGGTAGGGAATGCGACTTAGTCCAACTTTTTTTGAGAATTCCAGCCGTAGTTCAGCCGGCGGCCAGCAGGGACAAGGAATGCGACTAGGTCGTGTCTGATAAGCAGTATTTCATTGACGGCGAACAGTGTCATACTAACAAAGACGCTCCGTAGTTATTCACGAGTATTACTGGGGTCCACTACGTTTTCTCGCTCAGGTGTACTTTAGCGGTGTTCCGGTTAATCGCGGCTCATTCTGTCCCGAGTTACGGACAGGCCGTCTCCTGAGTAACAGGCTCAGCACTGCGCCGCATCTCTGGGCGTTTCGGTCAGAGTAGCTGGATTAATCACAGGTATGGCTGGAGCAACATCTATCGAAGCCGTGAAAAGAAAAATTCAGGCGTTGCAGCAGCAGGCCGATGATGCCGAGGACCGGGCCGAGGCTCTGCAGAGGGAGGTGGATGCAGAGAGGCAGGCCAGGGAAAGGGTAAGGCTGCCGTCTTCCATGGACGCCTGTCCCAGTCTGGGGTGTTTCAACTTTTATTTTTGTTTTGGTGGAAATAAAACCAATGCGTTGCGTATTTGTGGCAACTACGCAGGAGAGTAATATATTAGTGTCGAATATAAATTTGCTCAGTTTTTTTTTTAAGATGGGGTACCCTAAAACAAGCTGCGTAGTAGGGAGCTGCATATGTAAATTACGTCAAGGTTACAATGTTTCAGTTTCTTAGTTTTATGTTGTACAAAGTGACCAAAAACGGCTCGAGAAATCTATGTAAGGTCAATTTTTAGTTGTGTGTGTGTGTGAGAGTATTGCCTGTTATCTTAATAGCGTGTAATTCCACGGCAGCGCGGATGTGTAAGATATTGAACTGGATGTTTTGTAATGCGCTGCTCTGCAAAGTCCACGCGCAGCTCCGCATATTCTGCGCGTGCAGTTTGCGCCAGAGTTTTCTCACGTGACAGTTGGAATTGAGTACGGGGTAAAAGTTTAATTTTGCGACATGCTGCGTAACCTTGCACCGTACTTGAATTATTTAAAGATTTCTTTCAGAAAAGTTTGGAACAGACCTTCAATTAAAAAAAGATGTGGGCGTCAAATTTATATTGCAGCGTGTTTGTGTCTCGGCACCCGCAGCGTTTGCTTCAAAATGGTGGGTGGGTGTTGGCTGTAGCGCCTGGTTGCCAAGGAGCTGTCCCTCACACGTCTCGTTGTAAAAGCGTGTCACACGATTGTGTGTGGAAACTACTGCGTTTTATCCCCAAAGCAAATTCGCTATCTGATGGAATTTTTACGTGCCAGTGTGACTGTCTAATATTGAATTTTCGAAGTTACCCCGTGACTTCTCTGTCTGGTGAAGACGCCTGTAGTCCACACGGATGCAAGGAAAATAATTCTGCATTGGATTATCCTGCTTTTCATTTTCTTTGTCAGAGTAATGATATATGGGGCGTTGACGCGAGGCGTTGGGAATTTAGGATTCATCTAAATACTTTCACGTAGGTCAGAGTACACACGAGCTGACATTAATTGGCACGTTGAGAATTAAAAAAAAAAAAAATCCCTCAGTAATTCTTGC
This sequence comes from Chitala chitala, assembly GCA_025773905.1. Classification (NCBI taxonomy): domain Eukaryota; kingdom Metazoa; phylum Chordata; class Actinopteri; order Osteoglossiformes; family Notopteridae; genus Chitala; species Chitala chitala. Next base: position 382,938 of record JABJVR010000095.1, on the reverse strand, counting down.
ACGTTTCTGTTTGAATAACCTGATTGCCCACGGAATAAAGCCTGGTCTTGTTGGCTGAGAACGATAGTGTGAAAGCCAGCAGTGTAATTGAGCATGTGTTTTTGCTTACGTTAGTGCATCCCTGAACTACAAAAGGGGTTCATTGGGCTCTGCTAAACGAACTGATGCAAGTGATTGGAGCCTTGTAGAAAACTGGTACCCAAAAGCTGTCATGGTATCAGCAGCTGCTATGCAGCCAGCATGTCAAATGCGGGGGAAGAAATAGTGTAGCAGTGGAACAAATGGATTTTACGGTTAACTTTTCAATCAATTTGTGTGTGTACTGTATAGGTTGTTACTCCATTGCTATTGGGGTTTGTGTGACCATCAGGTGTGTCTGTGTCTGGGTGTGTGGAAAACCTTACAGTTGGGTGCTGTTTTGTCAGCCTGACCCCGTGTATTCAGCCCCACGCCACCCAAAAGTCCTCCCCCCACGTTCTTTATTTTGGCTGTCTGCCCCAGCTGGCCGGGTGAGGATGCTAATCATTTCCTGACCCAGAATGGAGTGGGGGAGGCAAGAAGAAGGCCCCGAAGGTCCTGTATCAGTCCACGTTACCATGTTAGCGTTAGGTCATGTGAAAATGTTTCAGGAAGACCGCCCCTCCAGAACCAGGGCAGGCACAGTACAGTAGACCAGATGTTGCAATTTTTCTAGAGGTGATAGAATATTAGGTCTGCGGTCTTCAGTAGAACCCTGTTAAAATCCATTTCTGAGTGGCTTCCTTACATTGTGCTATAATTAGCTTACTACATGTAGCCAAGGTTGTTTTTTTTAAATAGATACTGCACCGGAAATCAATGGAAAAAAGGGAAGCTTGATTTTTGGTTTGGTACCTGGTGCAGTGGAAAAGCACCCTAAATGTCACCTGGAATTCCAGAACCTCCCTGCAGTTCCTTCTGTAATAGGAGCCAGTTTCCAGGATTAGTGTCCATCTTTAACATGTGGAACACGGGGTCCTTTGTCTCATTGTGGCCTATTTAGGGGACAGTGTACAATCTCATCCATCTCTGAGCCACCTGCAGCTCTGTCAGTCTCCACCTGGGCATGTCTTCTTTAGAAGTCTGTAATTTAACACCAGAGCACCAGTGTCTCCAACTGTTGTCACTTTCATACTTGAATCCCATTATATATATGATCAAAATCTTTTTTCTCTCCTTTCTTACTTGTATGAGAAAGGCTGTGTAACAAATAGCTGAGTTACTGGGCCAAAACACGGCGTGTGTTCTGAGAAAAGGCACACACAAATCAGGGCGGGGATGAACTGGGGCCCCTTCCTGGACGAATAGGCCCGCTGGCCTTTATTCCACATTTCTCAGTAAATGAACAAATTCCCCTTGTAGCCGTCAGATGTCTGAGTTTCTTATTAACTGTACAAGAATGCTGTCTAATGTTTAAACAGTGCTGGATTTGCTTTTGTGTAAAGAGACTATATAATAAAGTGTCTAATTTATAAATGGTTGAGTGGCCTTTTTATCCTTTGAGTATTTTTTGTAGAATGACATTTGCAGTAAAGCCGTATTAGTTTTGAGTGGTTATGGTTGCATCAATAGCCATTCAGTTTCTCAGAAAGACTCCATTGTAAATAGTGTCGAGGCTGCCTCCTGCACCGGTGATGTCGTAGAAGATGGATGTGTCAGCAAGCCAGGGTTGCCGAGCAACATGCGTTCACTTCCAAGGGTCAGTGGGTTAGAAGCAGTTTCTCCTGTGCAACGACGATCTGTGTGTTCAGATGAGCTGCTCCGAGCTACTCAGGTCGCCTGTCAGTGCAGAAGTAAAACATGGACAGCGCTGTGCAGTACTGTGTGTGCACCGATTGCTGACTGGCATGGTTGGAGCAGAGCATGGCATGGGTTGGGTGTGGCACAGGTGCCGTGTTTGTGCATCCTAACTGGCGTCTCTCTGCAGGCCGAGGCTGAGGTGGCATCCTTGAACCGCCGCATCCAGCTGGTGGAGGAGGAGCTGGACCGAGCTCAGGAGAGGCTGGCTACAGCACTGCAGAAGCTGGAGGAGGCGGAGAAGGCAGCTGACGAAAGCGAGAGGTGAGTTTCGGTCGGTGTGAGCACGTCGCGCTGCTGAACAGGAGCGCAGGGGTGGCAGTGCGTGTAACAAATGGCTGACATGGCTCTGCATGCTCCATTCTCTAGTAGGCAGTTGTAATGTTATGACCTCTTGCAGACAGTTGTGATGTTATTTTTACTAGTCTGTGGTTTGTCGTATTATCTTATTGGAAACAGTGGAATTTGGTGGTGGGGGGAATACAAAATTGGACCTGGGACAAGATGTCTCCTTAATATTTTTCTTTCTTGGCTGCACAGTAAGATGGTGGAGAAATCAGTAAAGATGCTGTTTTTAAGCACTTAGTGTTCCTAGTTTGGGTTCTTCATTCGCACTGCATTCAGGATGCTGAAGTCCCATGTTCTTGTCTCCAGAGGCATGAAGGTGATAGAGAACAGGGCAACCAAGGATGAGGAAAAGATGGAGCTGCAGGAGATGCAACTGAAGGAGGCCAAACACATTGCAGAGGAGGCCGACCGCAAATATGAGGAGGTGCGTCTCCATCAAGCAGTGGGCTGTGTTTAGGCTGGGAGAAGGGAGAACCTGGGCCCCTGAGGGGCCAGGTCCTCCTCCACTCCTCCTCTTTACTTTTGTTTTAATTGGTTTATAATTTCAAATGAGATGAGAGTAATTGTGGCTGCTCCGACTGATAATGTAAGACAGCTCTAATCCAGGAGCATTGAAGGCACATCTGGTCTGTATTGACTCTCAGTAACTTGGCTCTTCCTTCATGTCAATGGTTGAGCCAAAGTTTTGGGGTGATCTTGTTTGGCACAAACCTAACTGCACAGCAGATACACCAGTCACTGTAGCTATTGACAAACGTGTTTGTGTGTGTGTGTGTGTGTGTGTGTGTGTACATTTTTTTTTTTTTTTCTCTTTGCTTTACACTATGTAAATAAAAATAAACTTGTTAATTTCACCCTAGGGTAGCATAAGAAGCTACAATGTCATAGTGACTTGGGTAACCACATTTCAGTTATGCCACTGCTGGCTCCAGGACATCACTCACTCTGCGTTGGTGTTTCTGACCTGCTGCCTGGATGCTGTTGCACCCATCTGGTGTTGAATTAACATTCCTGTCTCTCCTCGCCTGTTACCCCTTTGCCGCCCATCTGGACTTTATTGATGTGGTGTGGTAATTAAATTACCCCGGGGAGGCCTTCCTTCGTCTCAGGGGGCCCCTTCACGGACTTTTGTAAGGTTGCTATAGGAAACCAGAAGCAAAGGTCATCCTCCATTCAAGAAACGATCACGTTTGGTTGCCGCCTTTGCCCAAAAAGAATGTTTGAGCTCGGAGTGCTTCTCCAGAAACATGCAGAAATGTTTAATGTCGCAGGAAGAGGCTTTCTTTTGTGGCGGCGGCACAGACACTTGAGCCGAGGGCAAAAGCTGCGCGTCGAAGCGGAACGAAAACAAGCGGAGCATTGCGGCGTGCCACAGAGAACACTGGTGGTATTGTGTGTGCGCACGGCGTGCATTACAGCCACGTGCTATCGGGGGGCTGTGCGCTTCTGAACATAGGATGGTGTTTAGCAGCCAGGGAACGTGTTAATGGAGCGTACCTGTGTCAGTCCTGACGTTGGCAGTTGGTTTTGGGTCTTTGCAACATCCCACGTGCTGCCGTGTCAGATGTCCGAGTCCTTGTCGCCCGTGACGCTGCAGCTCCCTTTCTGTCTGACTGCAGGTGGCCCGCAAGCTGGTGATCCTTGAGGGAGATTTGGAGCGCTCTGAGGAGCGTGCCGAGGTGGCAGAAGCGTAAGTTATCCAATCCCGCGACACCCCTTTTCTCAGCGGCGCTGCCGTAGGCGTTAATTCAATAGCTGGTGTCATTTTGGTAGTTGCTGTGACACCAAGTGTAGCCTCACTCTGGGGAACTGCTTGTTGAAAGTTGTGCTACGCTCTCATTGTAGTACAGATGACCTGAGCGAAATCTGTTTCGTATTTTAACCTTTTTTATTTTAATTATGCTGTGATGTCCCATTCCCTTAATGTTAATTTGTGTGCATTGATCCATAAAGCTCTACTGATCGTGGGACTGCTGGAACTAGCACCTATACTGGCATGTCCTTGTTATGTCTGTCTGTGGTGCCTTTAGTCTCTTGTTCAAAACCTGTGTTGGAGAGACAGGAAAAAGATGGTCACACTAACCCCAGCTGGGAACTGGGGATAACTCCCTTCCTCTGTTGTGTGATGCATGTCTTAATGCGCCATCCCCGGGACACGTGCCAAATGTGGCCCTGCGCCTGCCCTCGTGGTTGTGGACTAACTCAGTCGGGTCAGGCAGCTGGAGGAGGAGCTTAGAGCAATGGACCAGAACTTGAAATCCCTCATGTCCACCGAGGATGAGGTACTGCCGCTGCCCGTCAGCGCAGCTTGTCACTAACCTGCTCTGTCCTGCCCTCTGGTCAAGGGGGCTTCCTGTTTTCTCTTCCTGTCACGTGACACGACTCCTGAGCCTATCCTGCGACTCCTCCTGCTCTTGTCAGCTCCGCCTCATTTCTGCTTGCTTTTGTGCGGTGCAGATGGCTGTTCAGGGCTGGGGCCCAGGATCTGTTGGACAGAGCGTGTGTCACGGGCAGACTGAGATCCTTGATGTGAAACTCAGCTGTAGTCACAAAAATTTAATTGATAATCTTGTTGCATTTTTTTTCATGCATGTATAAGTATAGAGGTCTATTAACCATCTGAACACATGACTTGCAGTAGGATTTTTCTGAAGTAATTCATTATGAAAGTGGAGTTTGTATTCCAATACTTTTTGCAGTCTGTTCTGTTTACTTTTGTTGTGACACTCAGCCATGTCGCCAGAGTGGTTTGAGTGAGCTGAAACATTATCTGGGTAATTGAAGCTAGAGGGACGCATTCACATCCAGGTCCTCAGTTTTGCCTTGTTCTCTGAGATTATACTGAATAAGACAGGTGTGAATTGGCAGGTGAGTTGGCTCTGTCACCTTCTCCTGTAGTTTCTCGTCTTTGCCTTCTGAAGGACCTGCTGTTCTGGGGGTACTCTGGCATCCCTACCAGCTCCACGGCCATTGGCGCTATCGCTAGCACTCCTCCACTTTTTCCAACACTCCTCTCTTTTTCTCCCTCTCTTTTCACCCTGCACGCTTTTCTCCCACCTTCTCTTCGCTGTTGTGCAGTAAATCTGGTGACCTTGAGGAAGAGTTGAAAAATGTCACCAACAACTTGAAGTCTCTGGAAGCTCAAGCTGAGAAGGTAGGCTGTCAGATCTGGCCTACACTACCGTCTGCCTCATACAGTTTAGTTAAAACCATTATATTGATATAACTGGCTAACATAGTCTGCTCAAAAGCTGAACTTGACAAAATAATGGCCAATCTACATATGATCAAACAACTTAACTGTCTTTAAACTGTGATGGAAACAGTGTTAAATAACCTTTGCCCCCTGAAATGGATTTTGTTTTAACCCAACTGTTATCAGACATGTGCAGCTGTGGTATGTTTGTGCATGAAACTAGTTGGCATGGCAACTGTATTGACCATGATTTAGAATAAACCTGGCCTGTATACCTTTGTGCTGATTGGCTTATTGCTGATCTTCATGTAACAGCAAAAAGAGAGTTGGAGCCAAAATATTGTAAAACCCATCTCGTACGACTGTATAACTGTGGAAGTTGATCTTCATAAACAAGCTGTAGATCCTAGTCCTAAATTTACAGTTGGCAGTTCCTGAAGTTCCATCAAATCCATGTATCTATATTTATATTGTAAAACTGAAAACCTCTGTGTAAATTCTGTAAAATTAGCTTGACCAAACCATGTGTTTTATTTTATAAATCTTTACTGTTACACTTTCAGTAAAGTATTTTTCCCCCCTTTTAGTGGTGTATTTTAAAGAGGTGAATGCAGCCTAAAATCTTTGTTCATAAGTCAGTTTTTCTATACAGTAGATGGAGTGACCATAGTTGGGTTGCATTAGTCACACATCACATCTGTACTAGAAAACGCAGTGACAGAGGCCTTCGTGACATGCGACTTCTCAACAGTTGAAGACATTCGATTCGCATTAATGTCTGTGGTTACAGTAGCAAGTCTCTCCTTTCTTTGCTTTACCCTCCTGTTGCTTCTGAGCTGTGTATCTTGCCTTTCCTCTGTCTTCTGCCGGCATTGCCTCTCTAACATACGCCCTATACAAACAGTATTGATTAAGCACATGCTACGCCGGCATGACTGTGGAGTTGCACTGTAAGGCACTGTGTCTGAGGTGTTGAGGCTGGTAGAGACTGAGATCTGAGCATTGTTTTACATTGACCAAGCCTGGATGCCCTGCATCAGTGGAACATAATGGGTAACGTCTCATGGCAGAGAGGGGGTGGGGATAAGAGGTTTGCCCCAGTGTAGTGTCTTAAGACTGCTCTTTGCCAGCTGTAAGTGGCACACACTCGGTGCCCCTTAGTGTGGCTGAGCGTGCCCACATGTGGTGCATTACCATTTTGTGGAAAAGATGGGCAGTGTGTTGATACAGTGCAGCTCATACAGGAGGCCGTGTGTGTGTATGTGTGAAATCCTTTTCTCTTGGTGAAAATGCTAAACAGTGTCAACATTTTTCACCTCCAGTATTCACAAAAGGAGGACAAATATGAGGAGGAGATCAGAGTCCTTACTGAGAAGCTGAAAGAGGTGAACTTCCTTGCGGTGCCAAATGGCACTTATTTACATCCAAGAGCCCCACTTTGCAACTCACTTTGAAAGCTGCTGTGTGTGTGCGTGTGTGGGGCATTTATGGCATGGTAATGTGGAATTACAAAAGTAACGGAGAAAGCGCAAGCAATTTTTGTTGGTTTACAGTAAAACAGTAAATTCCCTTGAACGTGTTCATTATTTAAAAAAACAGCTGAAATATGTAACAGCTGAAATCCTGGCAGTATAAGCGGGGTCTGTTCAGTAATGTTTATTTTCACAGGCTGAGACTCGTGCTGAGTTTGCAGAAAGATCTGTCGCCAAACTTGAAAAGACCATTGATGATTTAGAAGGTATGTTCTGATGCCGTTCGTGCTGCTGAGCCCGTGGTGATGCAGTTCGCCAGTACGATTGAGTTTAAACACTAACATGTTAATGCGTGTGCTGCACTGACACTCAGGCTTAGCCCCGCATCATCTTAGCTTCTTTATGAAAGTTACCCGTTATGAGTGTTAACCGTTCTCTAAATCTTGCCCTACTTGTGTATTTCCCAAAAAGTTACAAAAACTTGTATAATAAAAGTAGAATATAATTAGAATTGTAACTATACTGAACCTTAGTATTAAGAGCTTGGTAATATTTTACATGGCAAGTTGTAGTTACATTTCATATATCAACGACAGTAAAATTCAACTGGGAACAAATAGTATTGTAATTCACTATTGTAAATTTTTTGTAAAAGTTACTGGTCCAATCATAAATTCTTTCACACAAGGATTATTTTGAACTGCATGTTGATTTGTTGGAAGTCATAAACTTTATTGCAGGAAGTACATATTTAAGTTTCTCCTTTTTTAACTGTCAAGTTATTTCTTTATAGTGTATTTCTTTATGGGGGAATTGTCTTGGCCCAGTGGGCCTGTTGAAAGTTGAAGTTTAACTCGCATGCTGAAACTCATGACGCATGCACGAGTTTAACACGGCTGGTTAAGCGTTTGACCTGGTGATGGGATCTCAGGTAATGTGCAGCCATTACTGAAGCTGCGGATGAAGTAGCGGGAATTTCGGAATGAGTTTCGGAGTGCCTTACTGCATGTTCTAAACGGCTGTAGGAAAGTGCATATTCTGCATTTTTTTTTTTTTCCTCTTCCCCCCCCCCCACTCATCCAAATGAGTGTAACTTTAGATGGGGAGACCATCCCAGAAAGTGAATGCATTTAAAGTTTTTCAATACAAGCGCACAGTTTACAACCTGCTGTTACTTATTGTATTTATCGTTGTAATGCACGTTGTAAATGCTTGAAAGTCATATTTTTGTATCGCTGAAGATCTGTTTTCACTTGATCATTTATTTTGCCATGAATGCTTTTTTTCCATCCCATTTTTTATGACCTTAAGTTGTTTATTTTTTTTTCCCCTCCCCACTCTTCTCATTCTCCATCCTGTGTTTCTGTTCCACTTGTCCTCCATCCTCTGTGTCCCTCCTCTCCGCTTCTGTCCTGCCCCATCCTGGGACCCCACCAGATGAGGTGTATGCTCAGAAACTGAAGGGTAAAGCCCTCAGCGAGGAGCTCGACCTCGCCCTCAACGACATGACAACACTCTAGATGTCTTCCTGCTGCTATTCATCGCTCCTTCCTTCCTCTTCCTCTTCCTGTCTCCCCCCCCCCCCCCCGAATCTACTTTGAGCTTCCTGACATTAATGGCGGCCCTGACCTGTGGTTTTCGTTCCCACGTTTATTGACATGTTTTTGGAGGAACCCGGTATCTGCTGCCCCGTCTGCTGTGTGTTGAGTGCAGATGTTGTCACCTGTAAAATGGTTAAGGGTTCGCTCATCTTAAATGCCAATTGAAACCTGGTTAGGGCCAGTGTTTCCCTGTAAAAACTGCAGTCTTTACTTAGTTTTTGCATTTCCCCATGTTTCCTGCGCTCGCCTGATATATATATATTTTTTTTGTTTTCTCTGAATGAGAGATGTCAGCACTCCCCAGCGTTAATACGAACGGGTACAGTTTGACTTCATTTTCTTAGTCCCGCAGTGCTGACATCTTGGGAAATGTGGTGGGTTGGGTCTGTCTTTCCTGTCTTCATTTTTGTTCTGTCACCTTCTGTAATAAACATCTAAACTTCTTCCTGATTTTTTTTTTCTGCTTTTCTCTGTGCCATCTTAAATTTGATTTGAGGTTTTTATAATTGTTTGTTAACGTGAACACAAGCGAGACAAGTGGTAGACCTTAACTGCTTAAGTAATAAACGCCATTGATCTGGCGTAGTGGGAGCTGTTAGCTGTTTGATGCTTGGTGGTAAGTTGGACCTGAATGTTCTTTGAAAAGCATCTCTCATGTCTGTAGTGTTGACAGTACTCTGCCATGATTGTGGTTCAGTGCTAATGCACAGACTAATTTGGCAACAAATTTACCACAGTAGCTGACCTTGTCTTTGTCCTCCTGTCCATTAACACCTGAAACTTTGTTGTTTGACATCTCCCACCTCAAGTGCATGTGGTTTACTGCTAAGCTCCCGTGTTTAACGCCCTTGGAGGAACTACGGTTTCTGGACGTGTGTCACCATGGCGTTCTTGCATTTCAAAGCGAATTTGCAAATGATTGAAGTGACTTTTCCAAATGACACCGTGTCATACTTGTCGTGACTCATAACTGAAGAAATGCAGAGTAGCCTTTAATTTCAGAAAAATTTTCCAAGCACTCTGAAAACATAAATCAGTTGTGTGGAATCAATTGATTTTTAAAAATGCTATGTGATTATACACTAGTTCTTTGATTTAATTGTAGGACTTTTTTTCCCCGTAATATACTTTGTCTGCTATGAGCTCTAAACATCTGTGTAGGTATACACTAAAATTTAGTACTTTTTTCCTTCCTCTTCCTCCACTCTCTAACTTGCACTCATGGTGTAAAGCTAAGCCTACCCCTGCTGACTAACACTGCCTTGTGTTGTTCTTGATATAATGTTGGTAAGATGCTGCTCACGTACCTAACCCAACTGTGTGTGTGTGCGCGTGCGCTCATGAGCGCACCCTGGTTTCCAGCTGACACTAACCCTCTTTTCTCTTGTCTTGCTCTGTCCCTTTCTCTCTCTCTCTCTCTTCTTTCTCTGTCCATCTTTTACTGGCGCTGTTGATGCCACAGATCGTTTCCATAAGGAGGTGGAGAAAAACCGTGTCCTCAGTAACGAGCTGAGGGTCGTGCTTAACGAGCTCAACAGCTGAGCGCGTCTCACACCGGCGTGCCTCTCCACGGCTCGCCTCCCTGCACGTGTGTGGAGAATGTTTCTCATGCAGACCATCGCGCCTTTCTCTCCTTCCCCTTCGCTCCTCGTCATTAACAGAGAAACAGTGAACATGACGCGCTGAGCAATGGTAGCTCGCTTTTTGAAGACTCGTTTTGTGTTGCAGCCTCTGCAGCTTGGTGAAGGTCCTACTCATGGTTTCAGCTTGGCTACTATGATTACCTCAGTCACCCCTGGTGCCACACCAAACTGACCCATGACCCAATATGCATTATGATGTCATGTGATTATCTTTCTCGTTGCACACTGGTTTTCTGCAGTTAACACTATGGAAACTGGTGACGACAGATGGTCGCCATGGGGTGACTTGCAGCTTGGCAACAGTAATTTTGCCTGTCATAGTGTTTGGATGATATTCAGTTCACATACAGTATGGGAACCTGGGCCTGTGGTGTCCAAATATGGGGAACAGGCAGTGTTCACAGCAGTGGAAACGTCAGAGGGGGGGGCCAAGATGGCACCACTCCCACTGAAAACTGATTGGTCACCCTGAGTGCCACCTCAGTTTTCTTCAACGTAATTGGCTGATTTGACACATGCTTCTTCCTCATAATGGCCTTTGCCACCCTATGTATACATTTTTAGCACTGCCACTGGTTCACAGCTAGGTGATGTTTGGCAAGGACAATGACTGAATAACACACAAGTCGTTCTGAAGACCACTGTTCAAGTGCAAAATCAGGTACCCCATGCTCAAAAGTATGAAGAAATTTCCATATCATTAATCACTGGGTTCTGAAATGTGAAATTCTGTGTAAACTGTACACATGGCTCTATTAATAGAATTGTCAGGTGCTATAGTCTAAAAGCTTATTTCTGAGTATACCATAACGTTTATTTTTACAGATTCCAAAATGAAGAGATTAAATTATAAACACTTGGAAATTACCCTGTTTGGTCAGACATTGTAACAGAGTGTAGAACTGAAACACCTTAGCATGATTAATCTACCTCAAATGGACTGACTGCAAAACATGTCGAAAGATCCAATTTTTTTCCCTGGTATCTGTTTAATATGTGGGACAAGAGGAGAACAGCTGCTGTAAGTGGAGTAACGCTTGGTGTTTATACATAAACTGCCAGATTTTTTTGGCTAATGGATACCGATTAAATAGCATGGCTTATTTGGGGCATGCACTACTAGTGACAGGCGTATCAGTTAATGTTCTCTTTTTTGTTGAATAAACATTTAAATGTCAAATGTTAACACTACTCAAATATACCAAAAAATCTCTGTGATTCTTGTAAAGAAACCGAATAATCCTGCTTCCAGTTTAATGACTGACGTGCTTAAGGAAGAGGTTTTCGGAGATGCACGATGTATTTTTAAGAGAGAACAGTACTGCGTATTTTGCATGTAAATTTAAAGCACATTTCTCAGTGCTGAAGAATTTCAGCATGCAAATATTTGCCAATGAGAAAATGGTCAAGTAGGATTTGTTATGAATGCATGTAAAGTCTCGTGGAAAATCTCATCTTTTGCAGTGCGTAATGACTTCTAACTGGTTGCTTGCGCTGCCTTAATATTGCCGCTAATTGGGAGTTTTTTTTAATTGTTGTCCTGGATATATATATTTTTGGGAATTATAGTTGAACTTTTTTTTTTTTTTAACTAACTATACTTGGAGGCAGTTGTGGTTTTAAAATGGGGAGAATTGTCAGCGCTGCCACTGGGTACTGAAGTGTAAACCCGACCCAGAAGCCACAGTCATCGGCCTGCCTGCTAAACCACGGAAAGCTTACCTTTCCGTTTTTACTGATGACTGTGTACGTTTGAAGAACCAGCCATGGTGACATCTTCACACTATACATACCCCCGGGAATGCCGGTCCTAGCCGGGTATCCCGACATTTGTGCCTACGCTGTACTGGTGTTTTGTACTTGGTCGTTATTCTGTGTTTGCAGCTAATGTACGTTAATGACGTGTAATTTGGTGCAGTTGCATGTGTTCATTACCAGCATTTGTAACCCTTCAGTGTACCCATAAGCACTCTGTGATGTATGAAACAGTATTGTGACTTGACCCTAATGCACGCTGGAGGTAAGGGAGGTTCCAACATGCAAGACTCTTACTCTTGTTTTTTTGTTTTTTGCCCATCACCAGAGAAACTGGCCCAAGCTAAAGAAGACAACCTAGGCATACACCAGGTGCTGAACCAGACCCTCCAGGAGCTTAACAATTTATAAGGAGGGGGGTCGGCTCCCCCAGGGAAGGGAGACTGACTGGGAGGGATAACCAGAAACAGATGGCTTTATTGCAGGGCCCATTTCATGCTGACAACACCCACGCATCCACACCAAACAAAATTCCTGCCCCAGTGTTGACACCTTGATGACAGCTTTCCTGAAAGGCAAGCCTGTACTGTCACTTGTTTGTGTTTTACCTGAGCTTGGATATCTGTGTGTGCAGCCCTGATATGGGGGCTCCAGGTTCACCTTGTCCTTCATGCTAAACATGCAGTACAAACTCAGTGGCAGTAACACCCATGTCAGCTTTGATGTGCAGCTTCCAACAGTGAAGGCAATTTAGTTGAATCAAGTTTGTACTTTGACATTTGGAATGTGTATCCGTCTTAAGGTTATTTGGGGGGGGGGGGGGGGGGGGGGGGGGGGGGGGGGGGGAGGGGTGGATGGGAGTGGTTGGAGAATGTAGGGGTGGATGAGGGATTTTTTGTAGTTGTTT
>JABJVR010000095.1:336359-357545 GCA_025773905.1 Chitala chitala | reverse complement strand
CATTCTCGTCCAGCTGGGTAATTTTTTTCCTCCAATTTGTTCGACACCAAAAATTTTTTTTTTTTTTTTTTTTTTTTTTTTTTTTTTTCCCCTCGTTGAGAGAAGCTGTTGTTAAACATAGTTTTTTTCTATTGAATACTAAAAATAGGCATTTTTCATCAACTGTTTTTTTTAAGTAGTCGCTTCACTTTTTTTAAATGCCTGTGAATGGATTACTGGCAGTGATGAGTACAGTGTAGAATGCCAGCCTCCCTGATCTGAGAGTAACGTTCTCACATAGTCCTAGTTTCTGTACTCAGTGTTCTGCTTGACTTCTACTTAACTTTCAGCATTTTTTTTTTTGTTCTCTCCTCACGTGGAGCTTTACATATTGAAGAGCTTAGCGGTTACATGTGAGGACTTGCTTGGTTGTCATGGTGTTGAGTTACAGGCTGAACAGGACCAGGACCTTGGTGACACCCCTGAGCACATTCTGTGTCCAGTGTGTTCGCCCCCTCTCTGCATCTTGATCTTTCTGGTTTGTGTGGCCTTCATGTTAATTCCCTGAGTGGTTTTAGGGGAAGGATCAAAAAATGCAGTTCGTTTGAAAACTTTAGCCCCTGCATAAACATCAGTGTTGGCGGAAATGCTCACAGCTGCTGAACGATGCAGCCAAGAGGGCTGAGCGTCCTTTTCCTCGTTACAGATCGCGTGTCACATTGAACACCTATAGGTGTGTTTTACTCTAAACACAGCTGCCAGAGTGTACACTTAGAGCTAGGATGGGTGTGCTCTTCAATGACCTGTTTTGAAAATGTGGAGATATTTGTGTTAACAGTTGATTGTAAGCATGTCGTGTCGTATCGGCTTTTGAACTGTGTGTGGGTAACGGTGCGGGGCCGTGTTGACTCAGTATTTCCGTGTTTTTGTTTGTATTTTTTCCAGTGGCCGGCCTCGGGTTTGGCATCATGAGCGGGGCCTTCTCCATGATCAACATCCTTTCCGATTCCCTTGGCCCTGGAACTGTGGGAATTTTTGGTGATTCGCAGTACTATTTCATCACCTCGGGTTGGTATTCTCTCAGTCTTCTCAGTAAAAATTGTTTCCTTAAAATGTGGTTAATCTTTGGAATGGCTGCCTGTGGGAGAGCATGATGTAGAGATCTGACGAATAGTGAGTGATACGAAATTCGGGTTTGTGTCGGGTAGGTCGCCACCTAGTGGCGTAATTTAGTTAATCCTCAGTGATTTTGAAAAAGATATTTCGATGTAGTGCTTGACCAAATTTTCAGAAAAACCTCATTGCTGACATTTTATGTTGGAAGGTGATTACTTTGTTTTATAATGTGAATCTGCATGGTAGTATGCTTAAATTCAAATTTATAACTGATGTGTGTACTGTTCAAGATATTTCAAGGCAAGAATTTAAATTGTGAGTTTTAAAACTAGATGCTGGTTTTTGCAGCCTTCATGACCCTGGCCATGACATTGCTCCACACCTTCTGGGGTGTGGTGTTCTTCGAGGGCTGCGAGAGGAACAGGTGGTGGGTGACGCTCGTTGTGCTGTCGCTGCACCTCCTGGTCTCAGGCCTGGTGAGCAGCTCCGCCTCAACACTTCAGTGCCTGTGAGCTCCTGCTTTGGTCACACACACGTCTGAGTGACGTTAGGGGCGCCATCAAGTGCCCGCATGCACACAAGCCGAGATAGGCCCATACAGAACACTACTGCTCTTGTGTCCGATTAGGAAAGTGGAATTCACCTGGCAGTACAACATGGTTCTTATCATCCTTAATTATTTGTTAATGGGCTGTAAAAGCAGTAGTGACGTCACAGTTTTAGGATGCTGCGAAATCAGGGGTTGTTTTCCATAAAACAATGCAAGCTTTGTCTTGGATAAAGTGATGCATTTTAAGGAGCACCTTGGGCTTGATACACCAGCATCAGGTTTCATGTTTTTTTTTTTTTTTTTTTTTTTTGCAAACAGAGGTGTTTAAAGACGGCCCTTTTTGTATTCACCTTAAAATATATATTCTCCAATCGGTGTAAAATGTAAGAATTTTGTCATGGTTACGTAAATTGTCATGCTGGTCTTTCAACATATTCAGCAGAGGTTCAGGTCTATTTAAGGGAAAAATTGTGCAAAACTAAAGGATGTGTGTTGCAATGCATTGCTGTTATATTTCCTCTGTAGTAGAGCCAGGCAACATGACCAAAAATAATTTTTTTTTTTTTTTTTCCTGTATCATGCTAACAGTTCCTATAGGTGTCAAAACCTTTGTTGATTACTCACAAGCCCTGTGTCTGTATTAAAGCAGTGTTGGAACGGACTGTGTTACTACACCCTCTTAAGCAATGTTGGGACGGTATTGTACTGCAGGAAGTAGCATTGCTCTCAGAATGGCAAGGAAAAAGGTTTGACAGGTGCAGTGGCAGTAAGAAAAGCCATTGCTTGGATGACAAAATAAGAAAAAGAGGCTTCCCTGAGCCATGAAGCACAGCCAGTGGACTACTGAAGACTGGAAGAAGGTCTTATGAACCAGTGAATCAAAATTTTAGATCTTCATCACGCAGGGTTTTTGTACACCATCGAGTAGGTGAAAGGGTGGTTCCTCGTTGTGTGACACATGAAAGAGGAAGCATGATGGTCTGGGGTTCTGTTTCTGGATTCAGAGTTGGTGACTTGCACAGAGTGAGTGGCAGCCTGAACCAAAACAACTACCAGCATTTTGGAGCACCATGCAATACCCTCTGGTGTACACCTTGTTAGTCAGGGGTTTGTCCTTCAGCAAGATAATGACCAAAAACACCTCCAGGCTGTGTCAGAACTAAGAAGAAAATAACAAGACAGCAGGCTTCAAAGCATGGAATGGCCAGCACAGTCTCCAGACTTAAACCCCATTGAGCTGGTTTGGGATGAACTGGACAGAAGGGTGAAAACAAAGCAACTTACAAGTGCAACACTTTTGTGGGAACTTCTGCAAGTGTTGGGAAGAACTTTCCAAACAATATATGATTTCCAGTGTAGAAAGAATGCTAGGAGTGTGTTCGGCTGTTATATCTGCAAAAGGTGGCTACTTTGAGTCAAAAATTTTGATTACATTTTCTTACAGAAAATGATTCCATGATGTTTTATTTTCTTTATGTCCAGTTGTTTATTTCTTTATTTTCAGAGTACATTGAGATATTAAACTGTAAATTTCAATAACAACTGAAAAAATGGGGATATTCTAAAACTTTTGACCAGCAGTGTGTTCCAGGGATAATTGTTTAGTCTCCCAGCACTGCTATGTCACCTTGATGCCAAAGGTCATGTAAACAGCTTTTCTTTCTGTTTTGGTAAAGTAAATTACTAACTGATAAAATCTTTTGAAACTACATCGGGCATAGCATGTCTGCATTTCTTGTGTGTGTGTGTGTGTGTGTGTGTGTGTGAGTGAGAGAGATCGAGATCAGGTGCACAGTGTTCCAGACCCTAGCTGGACACTCCGTGTGTGTAGCCCTAACTGGACACACTGGCTGTGTTCTGTGTTAACTTTTTGCTCTTGTTGCAGTCCCTCCTGAATCCCACCTATGAAGGCAGCCTGCCCCCTGTCTACGTGATCATGGTGCTTATGGCTGTGTGGGCCTTCTTCTCCTCTGGAGGGTCCATACAGAGCCTGACCCAAGCATGGACATGTATGTGCCCTTTGACCTCCAGCTCAACCCCTGTTAGCAGGTTCACTAATCTCAGCACATTTTCCATATTTGTTTGCACTAAAAGAATAGTTTGAGTTTTGCTCCGTTGATGTTGGAGACTCTGGATTTTTGTTTAATTTTGTTGTTATGTTTGAAGAATACTATTACCATACTTTCATGAGTTACTGGAGTCAACCTTGATCATTCCAGGTGTGAAGTTTTATAGAAAGTAAATGTAAAGTAATTATTCCCAGCTCTGAAAAAACACAAGTTTGCAGTTATTTGGTGCAAAATGAAATTACCAAATGATAAATAATTATACGAGTTGCATATTGCAAACCACACGTTTGTTTACATGTTAGCCATCTGATTCGGTTGGCTTTGCAGATCACCTTCAGAATTGTCCATCTGATAAAGGCTAATGTTTAATGTTTGGAACATGCTGGTTCTGTGTTCACTTCACGTGACCCTGCATCTTTTTTCCCCAGGTAAAAGGAACGATGTGACTTCCTCCTAACTCATTCTGAGCATTTCTTGGTATTGCACCACCCCCCGCACCCCATTGCATTTGCTGTTCGGGGGAGTGGGGTGGGAAGGATGTGGTCATTGTCTGTGTTGATGCAGTGTGGCCCGCAGTGAAGTAAACATGGGTGAGTTGAGGATGACGTGAACACCAGAGAACCTCCCTCGGGTGGCCAATTATATCACTTCTCCCAGGTCTGCTTGGGGAATACCACTGCAGGAACGTCCGCTAAAAAAATCGATAGTCTGGTTTATAATTTTTTTTTTTTTTTTTCCCCTTTTTAAATTGTTCTGGATGCCTTCTCTAAAAACCAAACCAAGCTCAGTGAAAACTCTTTGTACGTCTGAGTGATGTAGGGTTTGTAACACCACCTTCTTCTTCATATGGATGCATCCCTTTGGCTTTTTATCCATGCTGTTGCTTTTCGTTTCTCTCCGTTTTTCTCACTTGAAAGATCTCAGTTTTGGTCGCAACAGAAACCGGTTTGTGACTCGGTCTGGGAGAGGAAGCCATCAGCTTTTCTTTTGTTTATGATCACTGACCTGTATATATCAGAGCTGCAGAACGGCACCATGACCATTTTGAAACTTAGCTTTTTCAGACATGAACATCACTGGGTTGAGGAGCCAACACTGGTATGCACACAAGCACTGGAGGGACTACCGCCAGACTGTTCGGTAGTTCTCGGAAGGATGTACATCTTTTTTGTCTTTATGGTAATCCAGCCTACTTCCCATTTCCTCTTTTTGTTAACTTGCTGATTGCAGTCTTTGCTGCTTTCTGACACTAGAGAAGCAGAGCTGGTTAGTGGTGGAATTTGAGTGCAGCCTTTGTTGCCAGAATTGGGTTCACTGGAAGAGACTAACATGTCAGAGAGACCTTCTGTGACCTCAGACAAATGGCTCCCCGTGTCTTTTCCGAGAACAGAGCGCTCTTTCACTAAACATTTCTCCATCTTCGAACAATGCCTTTTGTTTGACCACTTCTGCCCCCCAGCCTTGATATACTACTTAAGCCTTTTTCCCCCAGTTTTTCCATTTTTCTGTAACAGAAGACAGTTATGTGAACTCTTTCTCTACAGACCTTCATGTGACTTTCTTATGCAAACTGATTTTTTTTATAAAGCTATATCAGTCTATACAATCTGAATTTATGAAACATTTTATCTATTCCGCCATACTGACTAGATGGTAAGAAAACTGACAGACCATATCCTTGTTTGTAAACAAACTGAACTGATTTGAATAATCGGAAACTGTTATATTGTAGTTAAGGCGCAAACAACTTCTGCGCTATGATTTTGAATACAGAGAATTGGGTCTGCTCATATTACTGAATCCGGTGCTTTTCAACAATGTAGCAGTTCTTTTTCCTATTATTAGCTATGGTACAAATGTTGTATTGTAGCCCAGTTTCTCTCTAAACTTTATTCAGCAACGACATCAACAGTAGCCAAAGAGAATCGACACTACAGCATGTTTTGGGACGTCTGATCACATTTATGTTATGCCCACAGCTGCAGCATTAACACAAAAACGGTCTTCATTTTCATTTCAACTAATAATTTCTAATGGAAATTGCAGCAGGAAGCCCAGGTTTCGTAAAACGTGTTGTATGATTTTTTTTTTTTTCCCCTCTCGTTGTGAGGGGTAGTACTTAAGATCTTCAAATACAAGAGGAGCGCCAAACATTTCTTTGCTTATTGAAAGCCAACTTTGGGCTTGCAGGATTTTATTTAAATTTTTTAAGAGTTGTCTGTATTGTTTGATGATATCTATGTTAGCCCGGAGATAAGATTATTTGCCTGATTTTAGTTATGACTGAGGATGGGGCCGCCTACGCAGAGATCAGCCGCAAGACCTTTTTTGTTTAGAATCAGTGTAGCTTTAACTTTTAATGCACTATGGAAATATTTAGTTTACCCTGAGATTGCGCTTATCGGAGAATGTTGTCTCGGTCATTGAAACATTTGTTTTTCTTAAACGCTGGGTGGGTCCTGTCAGGCCATTCTGAGACAGGAGCGTTCAGGTCTCTTCTGCAGCCATGCGTGGGTGTTCCCGTCGCTGGAGTGAACGGTTTGGTTACGTTTCTCCAAAGGGTTGAAATAACATTCTGCAAGGTTTTTTTTTATATGCATATTCTTTTTTTCCTGATTTACTAATATTTTGAAAATATCAGTAAAGATTCTACATGATTGTTTATCACAAATGCTTTGTGTTTTCTTTTTCCCTGCTGGCTACTTTAATAAACGGTATGCAAATATGGGAATTAAGATTCAATTTCAATAAGTTAATTTTTCTTATTAGCATCTTTGTACAGTAGTTGCTACTCCTGTTGTCACAATTTGTTCAGTTGTGTAAGGAAAAAAAAAAGTGGCCATACGCCTCTAGATAAACGTTTGTAAAGTTGTGCCAAAGCTGATCAAAAAGACAGTTTCAGATGCATTTTGTAATTAAAGAACCTTACATTATTGCCTTCGTTGTCCTTTGTCTCATTTAAATGTTTTGTAGATGGCGTGTGTGTGTGTGCGTGCGTGCGTGTGTGTGTGTGTTGGACTGGTGCTGTGGGTTTCACTGCTCCTAGCTGCTCTGTGTTGCAGTTCACTCAAGTCGTGGCTGTAGTGTGCAAAGGATACAGATGTGTGCATCTCTGGATCTTTCCTGGGGAGGCTGCTAATGTATTGTGGGGGGAAAAAAAAAAAAAAAAAAAAGTTTACAGCAACCAATGGCTTCCAATTTTAAGTGATCACTCTTTTTTTGTGGACTTGTTTTACACATTTATTGCCGATATCTGCGTGTGGAAATCGATTTAAAATTTTATCCAAGCGTACTTGGTAAAATATTGATTCTTGGGGGTGGGGTGTGATGCACAAACTTTCACACCTGATTTATTTGCATGAGGCAAACCCAGGTACGGACTGGGATTTGAAAACAGCCCTTGGGAGGGGGTGGCACTGAACAAACAAGTTACAAACGAAAAGTCTTAACATTGTTGTCTGAGGGATGTTCTACAAGCCATTTATGTTGAAGGTAACAGGCTTTAAACCCCATTGTGTACTTTTTTGGTTACCAGTCTGTCTACAGCCAAATCTTTAACGGCTTCATCGTCTATGCAAGATCGAATAAATGCTATACGTTAAAATTCTGTTTTAAGCATTATACTGTCACGTTGAGAATATGGTTAAAAGTTATGAACGCCTCTTGTTAGCATTTAGATTAATCACAGCTGATAATTTATAAATAGTAAACATTTTATTGGAAATAAAATATGGAAAATACAAATATGGATGGTGTCCACAGGGCTATGTTGTGCTCATAAAAAGATTGTCCTTGCTTTGCTCGCCTCAAGTTGTTTGCATTGTTTTCATGGACACTGTTCATAATACATATTTTCCACAAACAATATACAAAATTTGTATATATTAAAAAAAAAAAAAAAAGTTACAGAATAAAAATTTACATCTTAAATCCAATAGATGAAATAAATTGGAATTCTCAGTACTTCATGGTGGGTCTTCATATTAACAATAGCAACACCAAGAACTGTACAGAGAACTGTAGTAATGGATAATCTGGCCACCCAAGGTGTTGAAAGAGTACATCTATTTTTGGCTTAATGCAATGGGTGCTACCAGACTTTAGAAAAACGCAAATAATTTAGCACATTTCCATTAGGTAATTAAATAACAGTTTAAATATCAACATGCTATCAAACAAAGCCTGCATGAACCAATTCCAGAGGATTCCTACGCTTCTTCTTTGGTGGCTGGTTTATAAATAACGTTCTGCCTTGGATCTTTTCGGAGGCTGCAGAAAGAGGGTTTTGAAGAAATGTTTCAAAAACTCATCCATTACAGAGTCTGACAAGCCAAATCCTGGTCAATATTGACAGAATTGAAAGTGCGTGGCCCTGTATGGTACAGCACTGTTCAGTCTGCAGGGCTACCTTAAGGCTCATCCAGCTCTAAATAATAAGTAAATGTTCTAAATGAGACCCTCTGCTCTTACTGTGCCATCCATCCATTTATGGTGTAACACAGCAGTGTATAATTGCCTTTTATTTAAAAAAAAAAAAAAACCCTTTAGTTCCTGCATTTTCCAGTATCAAGGACACAACGCAAATAATGACCCTTACCTTGAGAATTTTTTCCGTTGTTTGCACACATACGCCACAAAGCACAACAGAGTAAGCGTGAAAAGGATTCCAAAAGCTACTGCCAAGATGTCACCTATAAAACGAGATCTTGATCAAACACAACATGACCCAGCTTGGCAGGAAGCTGCCAGCCCGTTTTGAAATCCATTTATAATTAACCTGGTACTGCAGTCACCTACATGGTTATCAGGCACCAGATACTTTTAACAGGCCATTACCTGCATCTTTCTGCCAGCCATAAAATCAGAAATAGCTGCCATAACTTATTTTTATTTAATACTGAAACAATAGAATATACACATGTATTTGTGAAATTGTGCAAGGTCAATATGAGATCATTAAATGAGGTATTAGTATAAGATCGAGGTTAGCCAGGGTGTCTGTATACCTCCCAATTCCTTCCAGAATGTGCAACTGAACATTACAACATTTCTGTTTTGCAATATGCATACATACACATGCTTATATCCTGTTTAACAACTTTTGAATTATGGGAAGTGCATAAGTGCATTCATGGATAACATACTGCACTATTCTGAGTATTGTAATATGCAAATTTCACAACATACCTATGGAATATCCAGCATCAGCACCTGAAAAGAAACGATTTTGTTGTCAAGTATGCAAGTGGTATGTATGGGTTTTCTTCTCTCAAATATCCAATTACATTCAAAGATAACTTTGCACAAGCTGGTGTTCATATCTGCCAGGTAAGATTCAATTACTGCAAATCAGAGGCAACTAAACGCCATCTGGAAGCCCCTATTTCTTCACACTGGCCATGTTGAAGGCATGCATGTGCTCTGCGCTGTACAGATGTCCACTGCTCACCTGTCGACCCATTCCCAAGTCTGCCACGCATCGATCCATCACCGCTGCCTGGAGAACCTTTAACATTTAAAGGATTAAGGTATATTGCTGTAAACAGGTAATGCATTATCATAAAAAGGTCCCCTCTCCAACAGTCACATCCTTGAAGACCACAACATTTAATATTTATCAATACCAAATTATGGAATACAACTGTCAAAGGATTCAACAAATTTTTGCTGCATCAGTATTAAAAAGTAAGCTTTTTAAATCGTTTCAGCTAAAATTCTGGATGTGATGCAAATCAAACTGCAGTCAACTGCTTGGTAAGAACAGAAAGGAGGACAATGGTTCAACCTTGAAGTCCACCTGATAAAGCAGATAGTTTTGTGAACATAGATAAAAAAAATGGCCCTCATTACACATGCCACATTGTGTAATCCACGCCTTGACCATTGAACTGGGATTGGCTGCATTAATGACGACTTTAACGTATCTACAGAGGACATCGCTAAATGAGTGCAGTCATATAAATGTCAACACTGACGCCACTGTTGACACACTGCTCGGGCATCTGGGCGACTCCAACGTGTGTGGGAGGCGACCCGGACCACGGAAACCACTGCCTAGGTACTCTGGGCCCTCGCGGTACAGCGGCGGGACGCGATGCGTACCAGATCTCGGAGCGGGCAGCACTGTGAAGGAGGCCATGACATGCCTGCCATGCAGAAGCTGTGGCGCTCTGAAGTTTTTGGACAGGTGCTGGTTCTGATTCATCTTCAGCGTGTTCTCCAGAGCCGCCATCTGTAGTAGGCGTGTAATGATGGACACACCCACAGCGACACGTGGCATAACTGAATGGCTTAAGTAAAATCCATTTCCTACTTTTAACAACAAATACAAGCGTCTATGCACCAGCCTTCCTGACCTGTCTCCTTGACACACTGATGGATTCGTTAAAGATGGTCCAGTTTACAGTCTGGAAACACGGAGGGGTGGTGAGAGACCCGTTGTATCTGTAGAATTTCTCCAGGTTTGTTGGTAATAAGTGCCGTACATTAAAGCCGGGGATTTCAGCCTCAGACTCTAAAAGAGGCAAAAGGTTAGTTGTGTGAACCACCAGAATCTGGCTCATTAACAAGATAAACATACCAATGGCCAGGATATCAAGAACAGACCTGAACATTCACGTTAGCATAACCATTATGTAATTAACTAAATAGATATCAGTTCTCTGAGGCTTTATTATACAGATCAAAGGTCTTTTTAAACAAAATTGTCCACCTTCCAGTGGTATCTGCAGAGGTGAGTGGTACATCATGCAACTGTCCCTGCCATTATTCTGGAATAAGCTTACAAATTAATTTTAATTACAGCACCAAGGACCAAACTCTTAGGATAAGTATAATGTGTGACACAACCACTATGCATAACACAGATAACAGGGAAAGCGTTACCTTCTATACTGACATCTTGAATTGAAGACAGGATTTTCTCATAATTCTCATTTTCATGAAGACCAATCTAAAAATTGAATGAATATTCCAGAATTTTTTAAAAAGGCCTGCTCCCATGCTGGTGGACACAGAGAACATTAACATGACACAGGTGGCTGATTGACTGGCAATTTAAAAATCAATTAGTCTGAAAATGGTTGGAATATTTTAATGGTTTACTCACACTAAGAAAACCACCCAACACTGCCAGCCCGTCTGGTTGGCTGGAGGCTTGTGAAAAACTTGCATACTTTGAGTTGTAGTGAACTACATGAATCTGCGAGAATGAACACAGCCACATAAGTTCAAGAAATTTTGGTATTTCACATGGAAAGTATTTTTATTTCACCACCCCAGTGAGTTAGCTTAAATTACCACAAAAGTGAAATATTTGAAAACAAAAGTCCTTTTGAGTTGAAAAAGCAGATACTTGCACAATCTTTGTGAAGCCACACCTTTAATCCAGGGCCTGTCAATGTACAATATCATGCCACATAGGAACAGTGCACATTACCTCGGCCGGAAAGCGGACGTTATCTATGGTGTGTTCCGACCCTGGCACCTCTGCAGTTCCCCAGTGGAAATGTAGCTGTGCAGCCAGGAACACGCTGTCAAACCCAGAGACGATGCGCATGGTGTTGGGCAGGCTAAGAACCACTGCGGAGCACACAGAGAGGGGCACAAGTTAGCTGCGTTTGGGCAGCTCAGCAGGCAAAGCACAGCCAATAGCATTGCAGAACTGAACTGTCAATCATAAACACCACCTCCCCATTAACGTTTTTTTTTTTTTTTATGGCATTTGATTATTATTGGTAAACATCTGAGAAACAGAAGTGTGTCAATATACAAAACACACCAGTATTCAATGTCCCGTCCCCCCCCATTCTGGATTTAAGGAAATACATACATGTGTGGCCATTGTTTTGCAGTTTCAGAGACTCCTTGCCAGTTAGGTCATATTCATCAAGCTTTATCACTGGCAGATTGGAGTCAAAGATGACATCTGTCGTATCGATGTTGATGGGAGACTGCAAATGTCCGCTACAGTGCTTGAAATCAGAAGACCATGCATCTTGATCTGTGACAGAAAAATAAAAAATTATATACCCAGTAAAACTTGCCAGTTCTGAAACACCTGCATGATCTGCTGTTGACCAAAGACAAAATGCTTTGGATCACACAGAAAAAGCAGAGATGCATCTACACAGCCAGGAAAATGGGACAGGCCAGAGGCTCACTGCCATACACAGAGATATTCTGCACATGTGCCATGATAACCGATCCATCAATAACTGTAGTATACAAAAGTATATCATGTAACTGTGTACAATATACATTTAATTGTGCAACATGCATCACGCTTTGGAATTATGGATTTAGGCTAAGCTGTTTTCAAAATTTAAGATTGACATTCACAACAAATCATGCAAATAACAGAATAATTTTGAATTTCATACAAAGATCCGTTTAAGTGGCATTAACCAAAATTGAATGTATAAAGTGAACATATCGTTTTAAACCTACCCATGTGTCTTCACGGTAACGGGATTCATGATTATGCATTTGATACTCTTGGTTGGTTTTCTTGTAATGCAAGAAAAATGGAAGGCAAACTGACACTTACCGTCATACTTCCAGGGTTTATGGGAGGAACCTGCCAGTAAACACAAAAAAAGGGATTCACACGGGGGCAAAACCACAGCTCTGTCTGTCACAAGTCATGATTAACTGTGCTCCAGACTTTCCAATTGCATTATTCATGCAATGCAATAATTTACCTTGATCATGTACCAGTCAGTGCATTACTTTTACTCAGAGCTCTATTGTCTTTTGGTCCAGTCAAGCACAGAAAAACCTGTTTGGTTGGGTGTGTCATGACATTATGGAATCTGTGTGACGGCCTCCCACAGCTCGACAGTAAGGCCTACAGGCATGGAGAAGATTCTGGACTGCAGCTTTCAAGGAGAAGAACTGGGCCAAATGGGTGACGCTCCTGTAAGAAAAGGTCAGCATCTCTCCCAACCCTTTGTAAAGACGCATATCACGCGACAGTGAAACCAGTTATTATGGATGTTGCGAAGTCTGAGAGAAGACGGCTAATTCTAGGATGCCTTAAAATTTTTTTACAAAACCAAACAAAGTGGATAACAGTGTCTCAAAATGCAAGATATTGTGAATCACATCTGCTTCAAAAAAAAAGTATCAATTTGCACGTGCGTGTGTGTCCTCGCGCACAGCACACTGGGAGGAGCATTTCACACAGAGACGCTGCGCTCCTGTGTGAATGTGTCCCTTTATGCTGCCTGTTACACAACCCTGTCTCGGACTTTACCGAACACTATACGAGAGGATGAATGGCCTTTTGAGCTGCGGACACTCCCAGGCCCTTCTGCTGAGTCACTGATGTGTTTCATGGCCCTCTTGACAACAGAAGCTGCTCAGGGCACATTAAACACAAGCCTGCAAACCCACGGAGGATAACACTACCTGGGCCAGTCCTTCTCCTTTACTGGGGGGACTGTTTCTCTACCTTTGTCCAGGGCATTGCCTTACGTTGGTTATTTAACATTGTTAAACTGAATATGTAGAATTTTTATGCACAGAAAGTATATTATATACTTTACAGCAGAGTGTCAATGGTACGACATTTTTCCTTAATGACTGACTAATGTTCTTTTGATGTCCATCCAGTCTCAGGAAGACAGAAGTTAAAGTCAGCATCTGGATGTCAAATCTGAAACGGCTTAACTTGCAGCCCCACAAACCAGCCATATAAAGCTGTTATTTGCATACATTAGAAACCATTTCCAGAAACCAGGCTGACGTATTGAGTATGGGATTTCAAATGCTAAACCCCAAAATGTCAGCAATATGCAGCTTCAATTAAGCTAGACATGTTCTTATACACGTGTCAGATAAGATTTTAAATATTCATGTGATACATTTGGAAACTCAAGTTATATAAAATCATTTATTTAATGGGATTTAAATAATTGAATCTAAAACACAGACAGCATAGCTGTCAAAATGTATAGTTTTTGCTTTTAAATGGATGGTTAATTTGCATCTTAACTGTAAATATTTGTAACGTAAGCAGACCGATGGCAGTTCTTGAACCTGACACATAATTACAGCAACATAAGGAGTGTGTTACAACCAAATTCAGAAACACATGGCACCGTGCTCAGTAAAGAAGGCTGCCAAGTCACAGTTGGCAGAGACAAGCACCTGTGGGAAGGGGGGGGGGGGGAAACTGGTGTTCGAGATGGTCAGAAGTGCATCCTTCTATCTGTAGTTTCATCTTAAATCAGTGGTCAATGGTGTCAGTGCAGATTAACCTAATCAAAGTGCTGACCACGCGCACGCGCACGCGCACACACACACACACACACACACACACACACACACACACACACACACACACACACACTAAAAGCGGTGTGGCTGAGCACTTCATCCATTACAAACCTAATAGCCGTGTGCGTGTCACCACTGAAGGTCCTGAGTCAGGCATGGGACCTGCACGTCAGCACCCCTTCTTCACGCTTTGCCGCACCAGCAGCTATGCCCCTTAGCGCACGTAGTCACGGGCACAGGCAGCGAACCGTGCCAACCCCGTGCACACAGCCCACGTTTTTCCACAGTCCAGTTTAAACCACAGCATTCCAGTTTCCACAGTGCCACAAAAGTGACAGGATTGCTGACTTCAGTTTATTTCTGAAACCTGGTTTAGACCACCGGTATTGCCTGCACTGAACGGAAATTATTCTGTTTTAACAACATACATACTGAAGGCTCTAGGTCCTTGAAATATGACGACTATTACTTTTGGTAGTTACAGATTTTTAATTAACATCATTCACTTGTCAAAGTGCCTGCCTGTTTCAAGTGTTCTTTGCTTGTACTGTACCTATTCTTGTAGGAGGGGGCTAACCCACCCAATCACAGTTTTGTCATGTACAAGGAAATAATATTCTGGTAGCAGGGAACATTGATTTAGACAGTACCAGACAAGGGGGTGTAATAAAAACATTTACACAAATTGAGTAGGGTTCAGAAAGCAATCATCACCTACAACAGAAGTTATTCATTCCTAGCTAAGCATTCAAGTTAGGACACTGTACAAGACCTCATCCACCCCTGTGACTATGCTTAAATTTATGGTGAAATGCTCTTTTCATTTCCTACTTCATCTTCAGCTCTAATTTTATACTTTAAATGTATCCATGCATTGGTGTGCTCTACCTTAAAATGCCCAGATCGCGAAAGGACACTTATGCATAAAATCAATACTTTTATCAATAATCAACAGCTGCATCACTTTTGGGTGTACAGCGAGTAAGTGCTCCCCACTTGACGCAAGCTGTCCTGCATTATCAGCAGTCTGTGACTCGGCCGTCCTGTCTTGGAGAGCATAGCAGGAATTCTACAATCTTACAGCAGTTTGTCTGCATCAAAGGCTAATTGGGAACATGATTTGTGCCATGGGAATGTAGAAACCCCCACGCAGACCCTCGCAGGATGCTCGATGACGGAGCACAGACATCTAGCTGGTAACTGCTTTTTAAAAATAAATAAATAAATAAAAATTCCCCCCTTCCATTTCTGTGCCAGGTTCTGACTCGCATTAGCCATCATCATGTGGAATGTTTTTTCATATTTCCACAAATCCAGAAAGTCAAACAGTTTTTGGTTACAAACTAACATTTAATTCAGTTTGAATTAGCCCACTACAATGAAAAGTCTAGTTACACAAAACTAGACTTTTGTTACAGCAAATGAATGAGTGCAATTATCACAACTGGTGGAAAACTGCTATAGAATCCAGTTAATACTAATATTCTAGTGTACCAATTATTTTCAAAGACACGCCATAAAGTCCGTACTTGGCCTTATTTCACAGACCTGATCTTGTAACGGCTTCCATTACATTGTTTCACAGCTGAAAGACCACCTCCAGCCTACTGCCGCTAAGATGGAAAATGTAAACTGATATCTGAATACGAATATTCAAGTTTGTACCCAATCCTTAATTCCATGGTAAAGATGCCATTACACAACCGAAGCTGATTTAATTGAAAGGGTGTCCTGCATGCAAATACTTTCTGTACAAAGTGTAGTAGCAACAAATGCTTTTGCAATTGGAAAAAGAAACAACCTGTAAGAGAGGAACCTTTAAACATGATTGCTAATTGATCTGTCAATTTCCGCTAATGGCAAAATTAGATGATTAGCAGCACCTTAAACTGAACTATGGACATCATTGTAACAGCATCTCAGTCCTTCACTGAGGAAAAACAACTTAAAGCAATCATTCCACCCTGTGTAAATGAGGTGTTTTATAGTTCAAAAGTTAAATGGAGAGATTACTCTGCATCAGAATTACTGGGGATAACATTTTAAAACATCTATCAGTGTGTGTGGGGGGGAAAAAAAAAAAAAAAAAAAAAAAATTTGAATGCCAGCAAATAAAACAATGACTACAACATGTGAAGACTACATAGTGTTTCTCCAACTAAAAAACTAATTTAGACAAATTTTCTACAAAAAGAGCAGTTAAAACTAAATTAAAAGAGAAAAACAGAATAATCAAGGAGTAGCAGGAGAATAAACGAGACTTACTTTTGGAGTGTTCCTCACTGTCCTTTTCATGGCTGCTCTCATCTTCCTCTGATGATGAAGACGGAGCAGCTGTAACAAGTGCTGAACCCTGGAGCAAAATGGCCAAAAATGTCCACAGGAGCATTTTGGGTCCTTCTGGAAATTTAGGCCTCCTTTTTGGGAATACGCCTGGGTGAGGAGACTGTGGTGAGACTCCCTGGGTAGAGCCTGCTGACGTGCAGCCTACAGCCTGCCCACGTGCAGCCTACAGCCTGCCCTCCTGCTTTGGGAAGCCAGAGAGCACCTGGGCTGCACTTTTAAGGCAGAGCCAGAAGGCCACACAGCCACCAATCAAGAGTGAGGAAGTGAAGTTGGAGCTGACTAAGGTACCCACTGTGGCCCTTCTCTCAGGAAGACCTGTGTGTGGGGGGGGTGTGTGTTTTTTTTTTTTTTGTTTTTTTTTCCCTTCCTCCTCCCAGACACAACCTAATCTAATCTCTTGTCTTCCTTCTTTTCTCTCCCCCACCTTTTTTTTAACCCAGTTATGTGCGAAGGTCAGCACGTGGCGTGAGTCAGAATAATCAATTAAGGAGTGCTGACTAAAGATAAAACGCGTATTATCAATATGTTGCCGCTACGCTAATTAAACGTACATTAGAAATGTTAACACAGAACTCTCCGGAACGGTGCAAGTTTAAACGTTTTTTTTTTTTTTTTGCGGGAGTAAGAGCGCACTGGTTACACACAGTGATTCATTTTTGCGTCTTAGAGTAGTGAAGATGAGTTTCCGTTGACTAACACGAGAAATTCCCTTTAAGTTCAGTTATCGCTGGAATTACAGTAAACTTTAAGACGTTTGTTTTAGTGACTAAATCTGCTCGGTATTATTTCTGAGAAATGTGTCGTAATCGGAGAAGCGTTTCACAGCTTCCCTTTGTTGAATATAAAACTTTCACTCCTTTTAAAGGGTTTAAAATACCCATTACTTTTCATACCTTTAACATTTGCTTTTCTGCTTTAACAACTCTGACTGCCAACCCTGCACTCAGCAGAGACTTGAGGGGCTCCTGCAGGCCACGAGCCTGGTCCTGCTGATCTATATTCTGTTTGAGCACCGAACACAGGAGGGCAGGTTGGACCCAATAAACCTACTCTACGCTTGGGAAGCCGCAATAGGCAGGCGGCCGACATGCCAACATCCCATCACTCACAAGGAGCGTGATGAGACACCACAGCGAATACCCCTTTCCCTTTACACAACACTGACGGACATCATCTGAACACAAGCCATTCCATTAAAATGCTTGTGTAAGTAAATCTGGGGAGCATTTATTCTTTACGGCATGGTTGTCCACATTTGGAAAATGTAAACAAAAGCCACAAAACTGCAAGAATTTCCCCCAACTAAAGGGTACAGACAAGGCCCATGAGGCTTCTTCCCTGGCTTCACGTAAATAATGGCGCACGCACAAACTGGGCCCACTTCTCCGTGACATTCTTCCATTCATTCCAACGTTTCACTGCCTCTAAGTAAAATGCTTATTTGCTGAGCTCAGTACTAAATAAGTCCTGTAAATGGACATTAGCAGAAAGATATTAATTTTAACAATTAAGCTGTTACCGTATACAATAAGTTCAAAATAAAACTTAATGAAATTGAAAAAAATATCAATGAAATAGTCATGTTTGCCACCATTTTGTCTGAATAAACTGAATTATTACAGTTGACCTGCTGGTTTTTGTGTAACTACTGACAGAATAAAATGTCATTAATGAGTATAGTACAAAATTACCTGAAGATATTAATGAAAACATACAAAATGAACCAAACTCATGTTGTAGGAACTGATTAATAATTAGTTACACATCCTTATGTAAATTACGTTTAAAACCAAGTATACGATTATAATTTGGCCAACCATCTTTTAAATATTAATTATTGAATGAGTTAACCACTTTACAACGTTACGCACGCCAGCCATTTAAAATCAATTAAGCAGGGAAAAAAAAAACCGTCACAATTTCTGACACAAACTTAAATCATGAATCGCGTTTAAGGTGGTTAAAAGTTAAATGTTCTGAGGCCCTCTAGTGGTACAAAATGCTTCTACTCCAAGTTATTTACTTCAGTTCAACCAACTAGGTCGTTTATAAACATGTTATGATGAATTAATTAGGGGATAGGTTCTAATTACGTTAAAAATTGCTGTGAAGCTCTAAAATGTATTAGGTTTAAAATTTCAAAAATTGTCTTAAAATTGATGAATAGTTGCAACAGCATAATTTTGAATATACACTTTTAACAGGAAGGTTGCACAATGGGATGTAATTTAAACATTTATAATTTTAAATGGCAATCTTCGTCTGCTTATAATATTGTCAGCTGCTTTAAAAATGAATCTCTTCTTCAGTGCTATCCTGCACGTCGCTTGTACGAAGGGTTATGCGGTAATTCTGACGCTTTTGTCACCTAGTCAAGATGAACTTTTTTGACATTTTTTTGCGATTAAAGTACTTCCATCCAATCCCAAATGTCTGCTACCCCTTTGTTTTGTCCCCTTCAGTGCAGAAAACGTATCATACACTATTCAGCAGAATTTAACGTTTACTGATTAAGTCCACTCAGCACAACTACAGGATCAGAGTATAGGCACTTCTGGATAGCGCCGGGGTTTCTTGTAACTGGTTTGTTCATGCCACGAAAAAGGCGTATTCAACAGAGGAGTGGAGTGTGCAAACCACTCTCACACATCACGTTTGTCTGCATGCAAGTTTGGTGAGATGGTTCAGCGCACAGAAATGTACATCCTGCCTTTGCCCGAGCCAGACGAATGTTGATAGCTGTGGGACCACAGTCCAATACCCACAGCCCTACATTCGGCTATTCTTGTACCCTCTATCACTTTATCTAAAATGCAGTTGGAGCAGTATCCAAAATTACTTGTGTGCACCGCTCCTGGTATCATATCAGTACTGTGATCTATAACGGATCTGCTCAGGTTAATTACAGCACGCTGTCCATCTGGTTGTTTTAGGAGACAAGTTCTCTCTTCACTGTTATTTGCATTCATAGGCTTGTATAAAAATCAACATTAAATCACCAAGGAAAACTGAAAACTTGAAATGTTCATATATTAAATCATATTATAAAAATGTCAGCACCAACCAATAGTCATAAAAATAATATATACACTGGTTCATTTCTTTCGTAGGAAAACTACACAGTAGCACATATTCAAAACTCTTGATTTAAAAAAAAAAATGAATTAAAAATATTTTATTGAAAAAAGAAAACAATGAACTGTATCCCTCAGACAAACAGCAGCAAACAGTATGAAATTGAGTTTCAGTGACATTACCGCGAAATTTCAGTGCCACTTAAGCGTTTCACTTTAATTTGCTCACCTCAAGCAATAAAAAAAACAACCTGTAAATGACCACAAACAGGGAAAAAAAATGCATTGTATTTTTAAAACTTAGTAATTTCCTACCACATCAATCTTAAAAACTTTACATCAAATGGATAAATAAAGTATTGGAGTAAGATAAGGAAGTTTGCCATTGTTTTCTCATCTTAAACTCAAAATTATTTACCATTACTGCTTTGTGTATAACACGCAAGACAATACAGATCTCATGAGATCAGATTACCTAAAGGGTTTTAATATGTCATATCTTGTAGAATTGTAATTGTGAAGAAATTCAAATTCTGTTATGCTTACATACTATCTAAACATAGAAAAAAAAATCAATTATTGACTACAAGCAATGGCAGACACATTACAAGCCTTTCAACTCAACTGATGGGTAAAAAACAAGAGTAAAAGTCTCATACTATAACGTCTAATCATAACGATAGATGTTCTGAGGCCCCCTAGTGGTTAAAAACGCCTCAATTTTAAAACTGATGCATCACATACGTGTCCCCATGAAATTATTCTTTAACACATTTGAATCAGCTTTTAAGTTTAAGGTATGTTAAGGTAAACCTGGTAGGAGTTAACTTCTAATTATGTTCAGGATTTCACAGGTGTCTTGAAATATGTCGATATGCAATTTTGCTTTGTTATCCAATTATATAAAGGCGTCAGGTAAAAAAAAAAATAATAATAAAATGTGGCTTAATCCATTCCAAAAAGGGATTTATTCCAGCCGTGGGCTACGGAGGAGTAGGAACGGCACCGGACAGCACAGTGCACAAGTTTTCACACTTGACAACAGCCAACAGGACCACGTACTGCTCAGAACCGCCAGTTCACAGTCCCAGAAATAAACAGCATGAAGAAAGTCACCAGAGAAAAAGCTGGCCGCCATGAAGGAACCCAAACCGGTCTGAAAATACGTCGACCACTTCTGATGCGTCCAGCCCACTGCTACAGAAATAAGCACGAGGGACGTTGGCGCTAGCAGCCTGGTTGACACGTGCAGCTTGGCCAGTGTTACCCCAGAAAAGTAGTTAATGAACACGGAGAGGAAAAAAAAAAAAAAAAAAGACTTGCAGTGCATCGATTCAGACAGAAGGAAAAGAAATACACCCACAAACTTAAAATACTGTAAACAGAAGTCTTGAGCTTTCACATTTGTGGTCAGCACAGCCGAACCGAGCCCCCTCCTGCAGGTACGCCCGTCTGACTCTTGCACCCACGGCACAGAGTGACAGAGCGAACGAAGCCGGCACCGGGCTCAAGAGTCGAAGCACTTCATTATGGCCTCCCGGTCAAACTTGAAGCTGAGGAAGGACCTGGAGGAGAGCGGGTGACTGCAGTCACCATTACACGTGTCCCACGGCTGCCCGGCGAGCCGCTGCGGCTGCTCGTCATTGGAGCTGCATACGTCGTACGGCGCATCTGAAAGGCGAGGACGCAGCGTCACAAGGGCTGGGGGGGGGGGGGGGCGGACAGCCTCTGCCCCGGGTGTGAACGCATTTCTACACAGCGGGCCTATGCA
>JABJVR010000095.1:321946-336349 GCA_025773905.1 Chitala chitala | reverse complement strand
GGCCGGCCGGGCTGTGGTCCCCGGCCCCCCCCCCCGCCCCCCCCCCCCCCCGCCCGCGCCCCCCCCCGGCGGGGGGGGGGGGCGCCCCCCCCCCAGACAGCATCTGCCACGGATGTGAACGCATTTCTACACAGCTGGCATATGCAAATGCACTTCTGCACAAGCACTGTAGCAGATGTTGATCAAAAATAACGTGATGCTATTATGAAAACGTGATGCTATTCTTAATTGGAATTTTAATTTAAGATAACAAACCCATTATTTGCAACTGTGAAACCACATGGCAGGTTGGACATTTCACTTGACTAATCTTTATCAATACTTGATGGTTTATGAATAAGGTCACCTTAAATTATACTTGTAAATCTAACAAAGCACACAAGTGACATTCTATATGACTACACAAAACCATTGCAGTCAGGGATGAAAACTAGTTCCTGTTTAGTTCAGTTACGTTACCATGGTTTATCTTCATGCTGGCAGCCTACCTGTGTCAAAGGTCTCCTGTAGTCTCCTAGGCTGAAGCCTCTTATCCTCCTTCTTAAATACATAGAAAAAAAGACAGAACCAAAAGGTTTCCCATGTGCCAACACGCCTTTTTATTCTCCCTACTTGTCTCCAGATGATGTGCAGAGCTGAGGTGGGCGGGGCCATACCTGCTGGCAGCCGAACCCATTGGCCCTCTTCTTGGCGCCTGGGGAGTCCTGGTGCCTCTTCCCACCTCCCTTAACATTCTGATTCTTGTGGTGGGGAGGGAGGACAGGGAGAGAACAGCCATTCAAACATCACAGTGAAATGGGATACCTCTCACAGCTGGCCCTGCACAAAGGACCTTTTCACCTCTATACAGCTCTGGGTCTTAACCAGGAAGCAAGACTCCCCTGTCTCGCCTTACGTCCGAGCTCTCGTGTTACTGTACAACTTTTGACCTTCGTCCCACCACGTTCACGTTCCCAATAGCTCACACACATTTGGCAACGTTGTCCTTTGTTCAACTGAGATTTAATTGCAAACAATCTTGATTCTATGGTTAAATACGAAACTAATTTCAATATTCCATGAGACACACGCACTGTAATTGGTCATATAACTTTTCCAATTTGGGAATATAATGACTGACCCAAATGCACTCTGAATAAATGGGTGAAAATTTTTTCAATTCACTATAACATTGGTGCAATTCTAAGACATTACTAACTGCCTGTTGCTTGCAGAAGCAGGACTACCTCGTACAGAACACACATTGACTACCAAGGACATGGTAACCATGCATCAGCAGCGAGCACACTCGTGCCGTGAGAATGAGACGGCAGCCCTACCTTGGCTTTCAGGAAGTCTGCTAGCTCATAATGAGCAGACTGAATGAGAGTCCTCTGCTTCGGTTTAGTCCAGCACTCCCCCGGAGACGCGTCACACACCTGGCCCCGTCTAGCCTTAGAGCTGAGAGTGGGAGAGGGCCAGACAGGCAGAACGCATCAAGCAAAGCTAAAAGCTAAAGGCAAAGACGTCAGCTTTTAGTGCTAGGAATAAAACCACAGTTTGGCACACTCCACTGAGAGCCAAACTGACTCCTTGCCTCCCCAGAACGTTTTCAAACACCCAACAGCAGCACATTCTGCATTTCAGGTTTTGTGTTAAAGGGAGGACTGCTGTAGGGGACTGCATATCCTGCATAATGCAGAAAAGCAAATAAGGTATAAAATAAAGGGCAATTTGCTAATTCCAAACTGCCAACACAAACAGCGTCCCATGACCAATATGTCACGGCACATAAAAACAGACCTCACTGTTACATCCATCAAAAAGTGACAGGTTAAACACTGAGCTTTGTGATCAATGAACAGAGAGTTTATACACTGTAACAAGTGCTGACCAGGCGCAAAAAAGTAAAACACTGTGAGCCTAATGGCCGTGCAGTAACATTAAGTTCACTCACATTACAAAAGCACAGCGCAACGATCCGTGGGTTTATCTGCAAGGCATGTACTCACCGAACTCTTTCACTCAGGGTCTTGCACAGCGTGCTTCCGTTGGACATCAGCTCCTCACCGCTGTCTGACGACTCCCCTTTGCGTTTGCTAATCCATTCTCGAAGTGGTCTACATCAGGAGAAAAACATGTCTGTCAGGGCGCCCCCACCCACTGACCACACTGTGACTATCATTATTAAAATACGCCACCACTTTAAATGTCACCTTATAAATGGGATGGCCATAAAAAACTTGTTGGGCGCGAGTCCAAGCTTGGACTTTGGGGTCATGTCATTTCGATGACACGGAAGTTTGTCAATGGAAAACCACTCTATGTTCTAGGACAGAAAATAAGAGCAGCTCAGCATAACAAAGTTCTGCCATTGTTATTGCATGCGACACCTTTGTATGTACGGCTCGGTGCAGGTACCCTAATTTCTTTTCTTGTTTTGGGATTAAACTTGGTCTCCTTTGGGACGCCTGGTATTATGTACAAACGGGCCAACTGGTCACTGATTTTCTGCTCAATGTAAACATCCTTGCATATGCGATCACGGATATCAAAGCCTGTCTCTTCCAGGACCTGGTGATGGCAGGTTTGAGTGGGAATAAGCAATGAGAGAGAATGAGAGAGAATGAGAGAGAATGAGACTTTATAATTTATATTAAAAAAAAAAAAAAAAAAAAAAAAACAATCCGGAAAGTCAGGAATGATCAGGCATGTGAAATACCTGTTTTATGGTAACTTTGTGAAACACATCAAGTCATGACTGCAAAACTCCATTTCATTACCAGTTGGCTATTTTAATTGGCAAACAGGTACCTCAATCCTTTTGGGAATCTCTGTTTAGAGTGCTACTGGGCCAGCATGACCATACTGGATTTACACTGGAATCCAACCATACCTTCCCATGAGCGTTTATTCTTCAAACTCACCTCTCGGACAGCGCAGTCATGAGGAGCTTCATCCTCATTGACCTTTCCTTTCGGAAAGCCCCATCCAGACTTGGCAAGATAGCCTTGAACCAGCAGCACCTACGCAGACACGGCGGTTACTCAAGGTCAACACTTAACTACAGTGACAAACACCAAGCAAACCCCACGAACTCACTGTACTTACATGATCAAAGGATTCATCAAGGATAATTGCACCATATGTCGGCACCCCCATTTTATATTCTTTCCACTGTTCCAACACCTTCTGAACATCCTCTCCTTGCGGCAACAGAAATGGACAATGGTTAAAAAGTTCTCTATGTTAAGGACCTCAAACCGCTGGGGGAAAAATGACCGGCATTTAAGTAGGAATTTAATATACATACACAATTTTTTACCTAAAAATATTACATCCACACATGTGAATTCACTGTTTACTTTGTGTGTGAACCTGTTTAAGACTGTACAGCTTCCTCTTTCCACATCACTCACAGTCAGTTCCCAAAAAAATGTAGCTGCAAGGTACTACAAAGCCACACTGGCAAACATCTGACTGGCACCGTGTCTTCACCCAGCGGAAGTAATGAGGAAACAAATTCGTGTAAAAGGATATCAGCTTTGGCAAAATCCCTTATCCCACACTGAGGTAGTCCTGGTGAGTTCTGCATGCAGAAGTCCAAATAAAACCAGTGGGCAAGTTCGATCTGGAAGCAAACTCTGATGGCATTGTCCCTCTCTTCGCTTGGAATGTGGAGGATGAATCGGCTAGTAAGAACAGAAAGCCGAAACACATTTTAATTACGCCGTAAACCTTAAATTGTTAATAATGCATTGCATATTTTACCTAAATGTAAACCCCGCCAAGCGGGATTCTACTGTCTTAAGTTGTTCCTATATCTAGCTGGAATTGTACATATAAGAACTTTCCCGTAATGAAACGATATTAGCGTACTAAGCACAATTTTAAGTCAAACCTGAATACTAATGTTATACTTGCATTCATTAGTACTAAATTTCACTTTCACGATGTAATATATACTACGTGACGCAGGTTTGATAATCAACACGCAGTGCTTGTAATATGATGTATACCTGCAGAAGAGTGAATCCAATCTACTTAACTAAACCCCACATTATAGTTGAATAACAATGACACGGAGTCCACTGTACATCGCAGCTATTTATTAAACATTATTACACAGAAAAAAGTGCAGTTCTAGTTCAGCAGACCTCTTTCGCAGTCGACACCATTACGACTAACTAGCAGACACGCCAACATTAAACTCGTTGACAAATCAACTACCACAAATCCAGAAGGAGTCGGAAACTCGTAATCTAAAATTTAACTACCTGCAGAGGTCATCCAATACGCTGTTGGGAATCTCCCCTCGTCTTGTCTCCATGATGAAAATAAGAACATCCCGAATCCTCGGAGCTATTACGAGGAGAAAGCGAACAATGGAAAAACTAACTTTACTGACCTCGTGTAAACATAATTTGGAAACAAATACGCATCTGAGAACTTTAACAAGTATTACTAGCAGACTGCTTAAAACGCAAACAACACCAGCTAATTCGACGCATTATCGCACTACTTCGTAATAAATTCAGGAACATACAAGTATTGTTTTCAGCCAATCGCGTGCAGCCATAGGTTGACGGCACAAACAAATCTGGGCGAGTGTGTTGTGACATCATACAATTGGCGTCCAATTTAAACCAATGAAATCGCTCCGATTTTAGCAAGTTTGTTTGAGAAATCGAGGAAACGGAAAACAATATTTAGTTCCTGTCTCATACATCTAAAACAACTACGTTGGTTTTTGTTGTTGCCGGCCTACTTCGGTATTGTCATATATGCAGCTTAGTATCTTTACAGACTTTGTGTGGGTTGGGCATAAATTTATGTTAGGAATAAGTAGATTTAATGATTAAGACAGTGGAGTCAACGAGTATCGCTTTTAACGGTTAGATTTGAGTACCGAAATATAAGAACGTGTTCTGTACTGTAACTACATGTTTAGTACGGATAATTCTACCATTATTAAAAGTACAATAATGTACTTGCATTCGATGTTAAGCAGCAAGGTTTGCTTATGCAAGAGTGTGAGGCGTGTTGATTGTTGAAATTATGGTTTAATCAGCATCTGACAAACACTTAACATTGTTAAAACATATCGCGAGCATGAAGTATTCGGATACGTATATTTCAACATAGAATTTCTGGCGATTTCTATACATTTTTTCCATGGTGTTAAGGCATTGCAGGCGATAATGTCAAAGTGTTTTAATGTATAGTTGCAGTCTGGTGCTGTCCTGAGTAAGAATTTCCCTCTAGCACCCAAGTGACCTTGGTGCAAGTCTGAAATGCAAAGTATTCTTTGACCTGATACTTTACATTTTTTTCTTTCTTTTTTTGCTGTCCTTAAGTTTGACCTTATAAATGCCAGAATTTTGTTTACCACAAACTCTTTGCTTCAAATAAAAGTTTATTTAAATTGGTGTTAGAAGTTCTCCATAGATGTGTATGGCCTTTGTGAAATGGTAAGAATGCTTTCAGCAGCCTTGGTATAGTTACCGTGGAATTGACATTCTTTTTTATTGCTTAAAATGTGCATTCCTTGCATTTATTATATAAATCTTCCTTAAGAAACACTGAAGTGCCATATCAACATAACATTTAATTTAGATTATTGTATATGTAACTGATATTCTAAGAACTTTGTACTTGGATTCAATGAATGCTGCATAATTAAATCTCACGACATTTTCTTATTAATGTTAACAATTATGGTATTACATATTTACGACTGTCCGTGATAACCTTGCTTTGTAAATACGATAAATGTAGAGATTAACATTTTAAAATCTAGGAACATAATAAACGTTGTTATTTTGTATTCTGGTTTGAATACTGTTGTTTTTAAATCTAAACCGAAAACCCATTTGTTTACTCAACTTTCTGCTATGAACAAAAGGTATTTGTTAATATTTCCTCTTACATTGTGTTTTTATCCTGTGTAATACTGTACTGTGTTTTACGCGGTGTCTATGTAGTCCCACATTTTGTGAAGCACCTAGGTTCAACTCCAAGGTTGTTGTTAGGTGCTATATAAATAAAGGTTGATTTGATTTGATCATATCAGGAATTCTAAGTTCAAACCTGCGGTTTTTAAAATGCAACTTCCCTTAAAAATTCCGTTTAACTAAACTGATAAACTGGGGTGCTCATCGCATCAGGTTGAATGCGATTCGAATTGCTTACAGGTAACATAAGTCTAGACTAATTAATTAAAGCTTTAAAATTTAACACTTAAATGGAACAAAAATCGACCCTCTAGGGTTCGAAACCCGGCCTCCGTCCCTTGTCCAAAACGCTGTACCGTACGGACCGGTCCGTCCCATTTACAGCAACCTTACCTCGCGTCCTCAGTACTTGTTTCTGATTGTGAGAGGAAAGTCACGTAAACAAAAGGATACGTGCAAACTCAGAACTGTTTGTAATGAATAATTACGTTAAGGTATTTGGAAACACCCTTTGTAATTGCAATAACTCCTACTGATTAACACGGGCAAATAAAATTTGTTTTGTCCATCTATACATCTAGGTGTGGCAAAA
The DNA here is from genome assembly GCA_025773905.1 of Chitala chitala. Lineage (NCBI taxonomy): Eukaryota > Metazoa > Chordata > Actinopteri > Osteoglossiformes > Notopteridae > Chitala > Chitala chitala. The sequence continues at coordinate 329,824 of JABJVR010000095.1, read as the reverse complement.
CCGGTAGTCACAGGATGATACAGTTGAAGTATTTGGTAATTCAGTTCGAAATGTGTAAATGCAATATGTGAAATGGGAAAATTTCCAGATGTTACAAAGCCGAAACATGTGTAATATAAAATGCTGATTTTTGCTGATCAAATAAATCAGAACGACAAAACGTGTTATAGTGTCACTTGGAGATAAGATCGCAACACCGATAATTTAGAATTCACTCCAAATGTTTTAGTACCTCAACAGCTGAAAACGCTTATGGAGAACTTTACCGAAAAAAACTAGCACAGTCATGTAGGCATTAAGCAAGGGTGTGGCTGCAGACATTTGCCCGTGACGTACAGTAAACTCTGTCTTCTGCGATTCGTTCAGTGGTGCGTTGAAAGCCAAAGCGAAGGGTAGATGGGTGTTGCAGTAGGTTACATCTACCCAGTTTCACAATCGGAAAACACTCCAGCGAGGGTACACTAGGAGAAATGGCAATAATGGCACAGGGGCTGAAAGAACGATTCGAGAAGTTCCTTCATGAAAAAAATGTTATGACGGACGTGCTGGCAAAAATCGAAGCAAAAACTGGAGTTAACAGATTATACATTGCCATCGGTAAGTAGATTGTCATGGCAGATGTAAAAACTGGCGAGCACGACTTCACCAGGAAGAAAAGGCAGATAATAAAGAGAACATGCCAGTTAATGTCCCACTCGAATATCGGGTTTGATACTTAGAGTAATATAAGAAGACCGGAGAATAATCTGAAAATCAGAATATTGCAATGGTCAGAATAATCAGCAAAACGATTTATCGTAAGCATTTGAGCGTTTTGATGTGATCTTTTAATCCAGGCCAATTCCGGGATGCTAACAAAACTATGATGCTTCTCTTGCAGCTGTTATTGCCTTTGTTGCAATTTACCTCGTGATCGGGTATGGAGCGTCCCTGCTGTGTAATCTCATAGGATTCGCCTATCCATCTTATATCTCGTGAGTTCACATTTCATATTATTTTTACGAAAATGCTTTGGCCTAAATATATTGCGGCCTATTGATGGGTTAAATAACATTGCGTCATTCAGATACCCTGAACGCACGTCTCTCACTACCGTTTCCTTAGTTCGGCGCCTGCATATACGTGGCCGAGCTAAATAGGCAATTGACAGGGGGTCAGAACAGAACACATGGTGGGAAACCTCTCTTGTAGACACGGTGCGGTAGTAAATCCAGAAATAATTTTGAACATATGTCTGCTCTGATGGCAAAGCATAACGATATGCAGAGACTTGAGAAGACTACACTGAGTTAATTCAAGATTGCATGCCTATATACTAATTTAACCACGAATAACTTTAACCAAGAGCTCGCTAAATCTACAGAAGAACGCTTTTAAGCAGAAGGCGATTGGTGCAGAGGGAGGACTACGTGGGTATAATTTTCTTTGAAGGAATCACTATGGTAGAACCAGATCTATTGTAGCCAATTTCCTGCATTTTTCTGTCAATTGCCATGAAGGGATTGTGACACTCACGAGACTGCTACAGTAAATAGGACACACTCACGTGCACTAAAACAATAGTACAGTGATACAAATTACTACAGTCTCAGGCAGTGTAAATATTTACTATTTAAAGGTATAAAAGAACAGGCATCCTGATGTTTCTTAGTGTAGGTCGTGGTCACAATGCCCGTGTAAGTGTCGAAACTGTTTGCACAAGAGGATCAAGGTCCGCAAAAGCGCTGCTTATCAAAAGTTAGGTTTTTCCGAATTGACTTTCTGTGACGCAATAGGAACGTAATCGGTAACGTTTGTGAAATTGACAGCCCACGATTGAATAAATGTATAATTGAATGATTTCTGTTAATGCAGTTAATTTTGCGCATATAAATGAGGTCATGTAATTCCAGTGTGTGTTTGCCTTTCAGCTTATCTGTAATATTGTCATTTAAATATAGATACCGTCTCCCAAAAGGCCAAAGAGATTGCTTGCATGTGACAATTTATAACTATGAGGTGAAGAAAAAATGGTTGCATAAGGCATTAAACCACTAAAATTTTAGTGTCTCTGAACACTAGATTCACTTCCTTTTTACCAGCTGTAGAAATTACTGTTAACTCTATATTATACATGCAAAAACACAAATAATGTATAACTACAACTGCCCTTCCATCATAAAAGCATCGATGTAACCTACATTTTTAGCCATTCCATTTTGTACTTTGTGCTACATGTGTAAATTTGACAAATGTCGTAAAACAGGCTTGTACAGGCGCCTTGAGGCAGGCTGGCTTTTTTGAGTTACAAGCTTTTTTGACTTGAAAACCATTTTCTGGTTTTGTATGTTCTCCTCCGGTTACTGATAGCAGTGGTCTTGAAATTCCATATTGCATTATATGAAATCGGTGGAAATGTTACTGTCTTTTGTTGTGAACATGGCTAATACCGCTGTACAACCGCACAAACTCTGAATTGCAGGAGTGACATATGTAGTGTTGTCAAAATTAAAGCTATATGTTGCCTACAGCGATGCTAGGAGGATGTCATGTAGGTTATCGAAGTAAAAAATGTAAGTATTTCATAAATAAAAATAATTCTCACATATACTCTGAAGCTCATTTGGAAGGCAAATCAGCAAAAACTATGAATTGAACATCTGTTGATGCCTAAATACTGTAGATGATGTAGTCTCCCAATTTAATACATAAGAATTTATATATAAATTTATAAAAAATAATTATTTAGTTTATATACATCACCCAGCAAACTGGGATGGCTCCCAGAACACTGTTAGTAATGGAAATAAGTGAAAGTAAATGTTCTGGGAATGTTCCTCGTTTACTGCACATTGTAACGTTGTAGTATAAAAAATTACTTTTTTTTTTTTTTTCTTTCCCCTTCTGAGTACTTGTATTTACCCTTGTAATTGTCATCTTCTCAGCTTCTTTAAAATGTACTGTCTTTCATTCTGCTAAGACATTTAAACATTTTTTGCCATGTATAGATAATGTCTAACAGAAACCATCACTCATTGCAGAATTAAAGCGATTGAAAGTGCGACCAAAGAGGATGACACAAAATGGCTGACCTACTGGGTGGTGTATGGGGTTTTCAGTGTGGTCGAGTTCTTTGCTGACATATTCCTCTCCTGGTTTCCCTTCTACTACACAGGAAAGGTAACGTCTGTGCATGTTTTATATATTGTGGTGAATGTTCAGTTATATTTTGGCCCAAAGTTGCTTCTACACAAGTTAAGTTAAATTCAGTTTTTGTATATAGCCTCTTTCACCATGAAACTCCCCCTAGGGCCCAAAAGTAAAATAACAAAAATTGAATATTAAATGCATTGCTTAGGTACTAGATTTGTCTCTGGGAGGGAGGTTAAGTTTAAACCAAAATGCAGTTAAACTGCTCCTGCTTATTATGTTTTTTTTTTTATGTGATTTTCATTTCACTAAGCATGGAGGACACATCTACAGCTATGACACTAGTGTTCAGTGTAACTTGGAGTTGTCAATGTGACCAGCTGGTTTTGAGCGTTAGGTTACACGGTTCATTTGAGAGATCTGGTTTTGAAGCATGTGATTAATGTCTGTTGGATGAAAACAAACCCCTGCCAATTTCATGCCCATGCCTTATGGAAATAAAATTAGCTCCTGGCCTGGGACACATGCTGTTCCTTTGATTTCTGTATACTGTTATTAATGTTTTATATTTCTGGGTTTACACAAACATTTTTTTACATGATGCAGTGCAGATGCTCAGTGGGGTGGGATATCTGCAAACACACCTAAAGAAACGGCAGTTTAACATTTAAAAAGTGGAGTTGGACAACTTCTTTTGAAGGGCAAAGCCTTAAAAAGCCATTGGGAGTGATTCTTTTGTCCACTCCTTCCTCATTCATGAGGACGGTGCACAGTGTGAAATAATCCATTTCAATGCTATGGCGTTGTCCCTTCCCCCATAAGTTCGTCAGCTTTGACGGTCTAAAACACGTGATGGTTTGTTTCTCACCGACTGGGAGCCTTCTCAGCAGAGTGCGGCTCTTGTCCCAGGAGGGGCAGCGCTGGTAGAGCTGCGTTGACATCTCTGAAGCATGTGAAGGATCAGCCCCTGTCTCCCCCCCCTCCAGTGCGCTTTCCTGGTGTGGTGCATGGCCCCCAGTCCCAACAACGGCTCTGTGCTGATCTACAACCGCATTATCCGGCCCTTCTTCCTGAAGAATGAAGGAAAAATCGACCGAGCGGTAAAGGACATTTCAGGAAAGGCATCAGAGGTGGCCGACAAGGTCAAAGAGGAAGGTAAGGAGAGGAAACCTTGTACTAAAGATTTTTCTTTTTTTGTCAAAATCTTAAGATGTGGATTTTACTGTTTGTCCTGAAAGCAAAGAATTAAATGTTTAACTTGGTGGTAGAGATTCTGATACAACTTGACACAAGCAGTTATTAAAAAGGCAGTGCCTTTTGTAGTAATCACTGGAATATTTCTTTTTAATTATCATCCAAATAAAGGCATAAATGTATATCTTGCTGATAACATGGTACTAATAAGGCATATAGTAATTTTCTGGTAATCATTAAGCATGAATTCTGTTTTACAACTGCAATTCCACAAGATATTTAGGTTAATAGTACTGTCAATCTCTGGTAGCACACTTTCTGCATTGCGAGGTGACATTTTTACATATTTATAGCCAACTTAATTTATTGCTTGCATATTTTAGTGGTAATTTCAGTTGTGCATTATTTCTAAAGCAGAGTACAAACTGATACCAACATCTTACATTTCCTCTTTTTCAGTTAAAAAAGGAACAGCAAATTTAATATTTGAAGAGAAGAAGAGCTCTTAAATCAGTATAACGAGCTGTTCGCACCATGCTGTGTCAAGGCTGAGGTACAATGTGTGTGTCAGAATTAACTGTTGCCATGGATATTCCTTTTAATACAAAATGACTGTGAGGTTGTTTTAGATTGCTCTGTATTTTGTTTGTAAAAGTTATAATCAACAGCATTGTCAGGTCAAGCTACAGTCAAAAGCTTAGCTCATTTACAGCCGTTCAGTCTTGCAGTTGCACATTGAATAGTGTCATAAAGATCATGCTCTGTTGTAAAAATATTAATAAAGGAAAAAACTGGAGACAAAACACGTTTGATGTCATTGCATAATATCAGGCTGTAAGAGATACACCAAAGCAGCAACTGCTTGGTATGATTGTTTTGGCTGTTCAACCAAAAATCTTAGATGCTGCATTTGGGAAAGTGCTTTTCAGGAACTGTACATGCAGAATTCTGAAATCATCAAGATTTAAGTTCCTATATATGCTGCTAGGCAATTAACATGGTTTGGTTATATTTCTACAGTATTTCCAGTGTAGTGTAATGACAATTTATTCAAATCACAGCTTGGTCAAACTGCATTGGGTGGGGGGGGGAGGTTTGAGTGGATGAAGTAATTTACTACTGGGCAAGATAAACTCAGTTCCACGTTTTAGCATTTGAGGGCACGCAAACTGCACATTAAACATGTGGAAGCCATAAAGTGAACTTGATTCTGAAATTCTTAGTGTTTTACAGTATTAGGTCCTCTGACTATTAAATGTATTGGTACAGCATCAAATTCATGTATGTTACATAATTAACACGGTAACAGTGATATCAAAACCAGCGCTGAACCAGACGGCCAGGCCCTAAGACTGGTACACGTACGTCACAAGGGGTACCAACAGGTTAAAATGCCACTTTGTGGGATACCCATTCCTTACTAAGAGAGAGACACATTTACATGTACGATAAATCCTATGTATTAAATGTTTATTCACTTATTTGATCTACATTATGAAAGTGAAAACCCTTTATACATTTAAAACACTTTGTGGAAAACAGTTCTGGTGGACCTCACTGAAATCTCAACAGGCCTGATTTTATATTACATTCACAGTAACTTTGTGACATGTTAATTTCATTAAAATAAATGCCCACATTTTTTAGCCACACAAATCTTAAGTATAAATAATTGTGTCCCTTTCAAAAAAAAAAAAAATCTAACAACTGGAAATACTAGAGGTACAAATCTGTGTGAAATAATACGATTTGAGGGCATTAGCAGCTCTCAAAGTTAAAAGGAAGGCAAATGAATGAGAATTCAGGAATTTGCTTAGAATAGAAACCAAACATCTGGTCTCACAAATACTAGCAAAACACTGACAAGTAGACAAGTTGTTCACAAAATATGGACAAAACTTAGAAAAAGTATTTTGTCACATATCCTCTGTGTAGGTAAAATATTTGGGGGTAAAGTACGTACAAGTAGTACAATTTCCCATTAGATGGAATTTACGAATTGCACACTGAACTATAGCAGTTCACAGATACTGCAACCTCAGGCCTGGAGGTGATACAGTATTTTATGAACAGTACAATAAAAATTGGGTTATCAAACACCATATGGTAGTGCATGTCAACCTAAAAGATCTATAACGCTACCAATCACATAATTAAAAACTTGTCTGCCTAGCAACCATCCTATATTTTCATGGATGACTGGTAACACAGTTCCAACCATGAATGACTGCATTAGGCAAGCCTGTAGTGTCAAACCACAAGACTGTTTAAAGGAAATATTGGGGCTTTTTAAAGCCTGGGCACAAGAACAACAGATAAACTGTTTTACAAAATGTTAGATTAGCATGGGTGTGTAACTTCTCTGGCCTACACTGGCTTTGAATGAAGTGCAATGTCATTACATACAGCTGTCCTCAAACAGCACAACCAGCCTTTCCACATACTGGTTCCCTGAGATTTAGAACAGTGGTATAGATGTTGGAGCCATCTGAGGAAAGCCGGAGGGGACCTCAGTCTTCATAAATGAGCCACCTAATTCCTTTGTCCCACCCTGAAAAACTGCAAAAAATTACATTGTACAAAACAAGGCTACGTATACAACTCAAGATAAAACGTGAGTACAGTGATAGAGTTTAATGACTTCATAAACAACTATATAAAACAATTCTTAGAAAAATCCATGCATTTTCGGTGTAAATTTGATTTGAAATATAGACGAACTCTATATACAACAGTGTGCACTATAACAGTATCTTGATTTGCCTAGAATTTTCCACCAGCAATACATTTGGCTGCATAGAACATTTGATATTATTGCCTACAATTTAAAGAAGAAAAAAAAAAAAAAAGAACTTTCCTTAAAAAACGTCTAGTTTATTTAAGATCTACTCGAATCCTCCGTGATAGACCCCTCTATTTTTTGTACAAGATGTGATTAAAACAAAGGCTTCACCTCACCTTTTCAAAGACATTCACAATAGACAACTGATAAGTATAAAGAAACTAAATAAAGAGCGCAGCTAAAAAAAAAAAAAAAAAAAAAAAAAGGGGGCGCTACAGAAGAACAAACAATGGAATAGTCTCCCCTCCCCAAGAGTTACATTCTGAACAGCAATTTTATTAGCGGTTAAGAAAAACTGATACATTTATACAACTGACAAAAAAGCCTGAGTTGATGGGGAAAGGTAGTCCAAAAAAAGCCTGAGGAAAAGCCCATTCAAATCTTCTATTTTACAATAATTTACAGTAGTACATTTCGTGAAAAAGGGACAATTTAATCGATCACAAAATCCTGGTTATTTTACAGCTGAAACAGAAATTAAATAGTTCAAGCATGACGCACAAAAAATATATATATGCAAGGTGGTCACGATACAGACTGTAAACGAGGTACTTTGGAGGGTAAGCTGAAGTCCTTCAGGTTGCCTTTGCAAAAAAAAAAAAAAAAAAAAAAAAAAAAAAAAAACCTTTAAAAAAAATAAAATTTTTTTTAATGTTGGTAAACAATTAATTATAATAAAAATTTTAAAAATATTTTAATAAACCAAAAAAAAA
>JABJVR010000095.1:294784-321846 GCA_025773905.1 Chitala chitala | reverse complement strand
CCCTAAAAAAAAATTTTTTCTCAGGTGGGCACGTATACAGACGTTAACCTGGGTATTTTGGTGGTTACTCTCATCCCCTACTGGTTGCTTTTAAAAAAAAAAAAAAAAAAAAAAAAAAAAAAAAAAACCCTTTAACTCCATTCTATTGTGGATTACTGGTGGTACACATTTCATTATACTCTCATTGTTAAACTTCTTTAAATAAGCCAACAAATCACGTTAAATGAAAAATAAAATTCAATACTATGATCCAGTGTTGTGGGTGAGCGGACACAGGCAGCGCTCAGGTTCTGTGTGTCCATGTAAAAAAAGTTGTCCATTTTATAAAAATAAAAAACAGATTTGCCGTGACACCTCTGGCACAACATTATTCTGAAGTATAAAAATATGCCCCCAGCCTCCCGCCCCCACCCCTTCCCTCAGCCATCATTTGTGGGATATTATGTCTTGCAATGTAAAGAGGCCAGGCCACACTGCCCCCTAGAGTTACACAGTGTGCAGCACGGCTTCCTTTAGTCCCATAAGGCATTTACTGTGTTCAGTTGCGTCTATAGCAAACGGGCTTGCCCGGACGAGCCAGTTGCTGTTATGTCTTGCGGCTGCACCACGTCTGCTCCGGGGTGCTCTTGTGGTCTGACGAATATTCGAAGGGTGACCTGGGGTCGTACGGGGACCTCTGTTCCCGTGGCGACCGTGGCCCGCTGCCCGAGGCCCGGTGCTCCACTTGCCAGTCCGAGTGGTACCGGTAGTCACGGGAGGATTTGTGATGGGAATAGTCAGAGCTCGACCTGTGGTCCGAGTGCGATCGGTGATCCGAATGGGACCGGTGGTCTGAGCCTGAGCGGTCCTTCGTGCTGTCTATTCTGTGGTCCCGACTGGACCGGTGGTCATCCATCTTCCTGTGTTTGCTCTCCGTGTAGTACCTGATGGCGAGCAGGCAGGAAGCACTGTTACACACCGAGCTTTATTTAACAGATTACACAAAAATCATGATACAGACTACGTGAAAGTGACGCACTCAGATTTGCAGTGCAGCAGAGTGTGGTTTACAATAGACGAACAGGCGTAATGGCACGCATTTTAGGCACACACTGACCTGCTCTCAGACCTGTAGTGATCCCGGTCCCGGTGCTCCTTGCCATTGCTGAAGGATGAGTAGGGCCTCTTCCTGGAATCCGCACTCTTCCTGTACGCGTCGGACACGTGCCTGTCCTTGCTGTGTTCGTAGTAGCGTGACGTGTGGTGCCTCTCTGAGCTGTAGCTGTCCCTGCTGCTGTCGTCGTGTTGCGTGTTCTCCTTTAGTCTCTCTGTGTCTGTGAGCGAGCAAGCGCGCACACACACACACGCACGCACGCACACACACACACACACACACACACACACACCAAGTTACTGAAGTACAAACAGCCACTTGCTCTCTCACACACCTTTGTACAAAAAATGCTTATTCTATTACAGATGGATACATGTCCTCATTTTTCATGTCTTATTGGGCAAAGAGAATATCTGATATTACCACGTCCTTCTACAGTAAACCACATGAAAACAAAAGCCCATTAAATAAATATTTGTAAGCACAACACCAACTTGTATTTGCATAAAGAAATGGTAATATATAATGCATACTGCATATTGACCAGTGTGTAATGAAGTTTATGTATAAAGTGGGAAAAGTAGTTATAATGTGGAAATAAACCATGTATTTCAGTTAAATCTTAAATCCATTTAACAGGGTTAATGTACAGTAAATCCTGGGTGTACATTTGGGTTATAATGCAAGTCAAATAAAATGTGGTAAAATGACACACCTGTGTTTTTAAAGCTTTGGGTATTTACAGTACTAGTGTTCTGGTCTGCTGCCTAGGAAGAAAAAACATTCAGAAAAGTACAATGTAAAGCCAGGTTACGAGTTTGCAATACCAGTTTGCACAGAGTAATGTCTACATTTCACTTCTGCTCTTATTCACAGAAAGATTCATACAAAATGCATAAAATTCACAGAGCTAGAGAAGATGTATTATACATACCTGAGTGTTTTCCTGCCTTTTTTTAATTGCGTGCTTATACAACTTATGCAACTTCCTTGCATCAAACTCTGTGAATTTTGAAACAAATATCCACAGGTTTCTGAAAGGAAATGGAGAAATAAACAGTGAGCCCATTGCCTGCAGTTAAAAACACAGCCGAACAGCTGTGTGTGTATAGTAACCTGAGCATGTGCGATTTTTGGCTTAAGCGCGTGGGCTGTGGCGCCCCCTGCTGGTGCTTACTTCCTCCACTGCTTGACGTGCTCCGGGTTGGAGTACTCCTTTAGACATTCAGTGATGTGGTCGCCAATCTTGATCAGGCACTGGCGCGTGTGCTCCAGCTGCTCCCGCTCCGACAAGCCCTTCTCCGGCCGGTCCAGCTGCTTCAGCGCCGCCTTCACAGGACGCATGCGCTCCTTACACTGCGGGACGGGGGGTGGGGCACGCAAAAGAGTGGCGTGTTACAAAAAAAAAAAAAAAAAAGTCTTCCACTCCTAATTTTAAAAATTTAATTTTATAAAATTTGTTATAAAATGTACCTAGTTCTGATGGGTAAGAATCTTTACTGTTATTGCACTACAGCAAACACAAAACATACAGTACAACATACACACACTATACAACTAATTTACAATAACTTCTATATACAAAATAAAACATTACTGGATCCATGGATCCCACTACACATTGACGTAAAAAAGGCATACTGCTTACAGAATGCAATGGTGGCGATTTTACCTGAGATTCCTAAGTAGAACGGTTTGTTTTTTTTCCCTCTTTTTTCCAGCATACCTGCTCATCCCACAGCCCAGAGATCCCACCTGTACAGACTCCGTGTCTGTCTATGGTTTCACCTTCACAGACACTCACCACACTGAAGGTCTTTTGGTCCAGCTCTTCAGACTCCTCTGAGATGGGAACACTCTCCCCGGCCGCCGTGATGTGCACCGGAGTGTCTGTCGGCTTCTTTGGCTTCTCTCGAGCCTCAATCTTCACCTCAGAAACCTGAGACAATTCATTTAAAGGATCAGAAAACACACTTTAAATATAGAACACAAGCAGAACATCGGCGCGTATGCAGCATAAAAGAGCTGGAGTTTCTGTATGTAGTGATTTTTCTACAATAGAATATGCTCCGTCTGCTACATCCACTGCTGGCTGTACTCGTGTTACACATTTAAGCAGTTTTATAGATCGACATCCTGGAATAATCAATCACCTTTTCCTCTTTGACATCTTCCTTTTTGTGTACAGGCTCCACTGGTTTCATCTCCTTTTTCTCCTTCTGTTCCTTCTTGTCTTTCAAATCCCGCACCTCCTCTTTCTTGTCCTTTTTGCACTCTTTCTTCACCTCCTTCTCCTTGAAGTCTTTCTTCTCCTCGAGCTCCTTTTTCACTGTTCCTTCCGTCTCTGGCTCTTCAGCTTCCTTGACCGTCCTTTCCATCTTTGCCCTCCTGTTTGGAAGCTTAACCGGAACCACCTCCTACGAGCGAATGCGTCTGGTTATTCAACTTTAAAATGAACCTTCCAGGACAACATCCCAGCACCATCACCCCCACCATTTAGCTACAACATCAAATAATCCATTTCTTTCCATCTGGTGTTTATTGCATCAAACTGCTACAAGAATCAGAAATATAAGCAAAGAACTTTGGAAAACAAAAAACTGACAAAAGTTTGCCCGAAAAGTTAAATGTACTGATGGCTCCCCAGCCACAAGTACCTTCTCTTCCTCTTTCTCATCCTCTTCTTCTGAGCTGTTGTCTGAGGGAGGTGGGGAGGAATCGCTTTTCACCACTTCCTCCACCTTCGCTGGTTTGGGCTTGCACTTCTTGTTGGTGGGTTTCCTCTTACGAGAGCCCGCCTATGGAGACAGTCACACCGAAGGACTAAGTCAGATGGTCCACAGTGTCATCAGTCATACCCAGGACCAACTGGGTGGGAGGAGATTGTATGTTTATCCTTGACTGAAGCTATTTTGAGCCATACTGATGAACAAAGGTGCATGTGAAGCCTGTGTGTGCCCACTTGTGGCCAGACCGGGCTCTCACCGTGCCCGCCTGTCGCTGAGCCTCCTTCTTGGCCAGGTCTTTGCTTAGCAACTTAATGAGGTAGTCGGCTCGAGTCTGAAGCTGCTTCGCCTGTGGCTTTTTATCTGGGTCATCCGGAAGCAGCTGAGGGAAAACACAAGAGAGTGACCGAACACATCACACAAGTGATACGCACAAAGGGTGCGTGGGGGGGGGAGGTGTCGATCCTTACCTTTGTTGTAAGGTTGAGGTCCGGGTCCATCTTTATCATCTCCCAGCTACCGTAGCCATACTCGTAGATGCCTATCAGCAGGTTTGAATCATCTTCCTTCCCCCAAACAATGTCAAAGTGAGCTGCTTTTGCGTGACATGGAATAGTGTACCTGTTCCACAAAATTTGTAACATCAGAAAATGGTAACCTTAATGGTAAGGTCAAAGATCATACACTTCAGATGCCTTACATCCAAAAAAAAAAAAAAAAAACAAAAAACTACACATTGCTTTATATTTCTACCAAGTAACCACATGCTCTCAGTACAAAGTGTGCAGACGAGATTTTAAGCACAATGTGGCCCTCAGACCTCTTCCTTTCCTCGGGGTCAGCAGGAATGGACTTGTGTAGTGGTGCCAGCTCCTCCTCATGGGAGATGACCAGCTTGGCGTTCACCTGAACGCCTGAAATCCGAAACGTAGGTCCTTTTACTTTGCCTCTTCTGCCACCTGGTGGCCAAAAAAAAAAAAACCAAGTGTGAATTCACTGCCTCCAGGTCACACCAAACCGTAGTTACACTTAAAATAGTCAAATGCATGTAGAACTACAGCAAGCCTTAAATTAAATTAAATGAAAGGGGCTGTTATGTACTCAAGTCATATCACAATCAAAACGTTCTGCACTATAGCTGACAAACAAAAAATAAATTAACAAAAAAAAAAAAAAAAAATTACCTGACGCTCTCTCTGGTCCACAGGGGTTCTCTCTCAAGGTTTTTATACAGCCATTGTGTACAGTTTCAGCCAACCGTTTGAGATCATGTTCAGACTTATCCACCAACTCTGCATCCCGTGCAATCGCATCAATCCTAAAGACGGAATTTCAGATCAGAGCCGCGTTGCATATGACAGCAACACAACAGACTCCATGCCAACGTGTAGCACTTACCTTTCAAGTGGCCCGCCAAACTTCTTGTAGCTCTTGATGAACCTGCCCAATAGACAAGAAGCGTATTTAATGACAGGCAAAAAAAAGCAAAGGAAGGCAGGAAAAACATGTAAAAGTCTGATTTTTCAAGCCAAGGAGGGGCAAGCACAGCAGCCTCGTCGCTGTGGATACAAGCAAACTGATGAATTCCTCACCTTCGTATTTCGGCGTCAGTGAAGCCTTTAATGTTTTCCCGTGGGATAGTGCGAGGTCTTCCTCGTTTCTTGGGGCGCTTTCGGTCTGAGGCTGAGTCGCTGTCTGACCCAGAATACCGTCTGTTTCGACTGCGCCGGCTTTCATTACCATTAAAGCTTATCTGAAACAAAGGAAGTTGCAATTTGTTCAGCCTGAGATAATGACTTGTGTACAACAAAGTCTGGCTACTGAAACACTTATTAGCTGATGGGTGTATGACGGCACTTCAGGACACAACTGTGACAAAAACTGACCTGCTTGGCACAATTCCTCATGCGTGGCAGCATGTAAATCTCCTCCAACTCCTTCTGCCGCTCCTCCTCTTCCAGCCGCCTCCTCTGCTCCTCTGGGATTATCTCATCCCAGTCCTTAGAGTTGCCATCTGTCTCCATGTCCAACTCCTCATCCTCCATGGTGGAGAAGTTGGCCACCTGTAGGTTGAGCGTAGAGTCAAATTTGAAAGACAGAAGTGTTGCCGCATGGTTCTTTGTGGGTCAGGAAAACCATCAAGCAGCAAAGCTGGAAAAAGCTAATTCCTGGTAAAAGTCAAAACTGAATGATAGGCCACCTTAAATTGAGAGAGCAGCTCCTCCCCGACGGTCGACGGGCCTGGGTCATTCTCTCTTGTCTCAGCTCTCTTTAGGATTTCATCAATATCCATCTCCTGCAGGGACAGAACTTGCAGGTTAGAAGATGGACTTAATGGAAGCCTCACCATGTCTGCACTTCAAGTGGACGCCGACAAGCAGAGCAGCTGCTCTGTAAATCCTCTGCCTCATCAGCACCATACCTGGGGTTCCTGTTCCTCTCCCTCCTGCTCTTTGAAAAGCTCCTCAGCTCCAAACTTAAGAATAGCAGACAGCTCTTCTTTGTTGAACGGAGTAGAGCTTTGAGGGGACAAAAACACAGTGAGCCAACAGTTGTGTCTTTTTCTGAAGTAAAACATTATCTTAAGGCTCTAGCCTCAACCAATAAGTGATTACATACCTAGAAGGAGCAGAACCTGTGTGGAGAACAGTCTTCCCTGTAGTGTCCATTCTTTGAATAACCAAGTGGTCGAGCACCATCTTCTTCTTGGCCCTTTCAATGATCTCCTCCTCCACCGACCCCTTTGTCACCAGTCGATAGATATTCACCTTCACAGAAACAGAGCGGGCCCGTTCATGACAAGCTTGTGCTAAAAACTCAAAATCAGCAGAAGCCACAAAAGGACCAATTGCTGAATGCTACCTGTCTCTTCTGACCAATTCTGTGCGCTCTGGCTTGTGCCTGGAGATCATTCTGGGGATTCCAGTCAGAATCAAAGATGACCACAGTGTCTGCAGATGCTAAATTAATACCAAGGCCCCCAGCTCTTGTCGATAACAAGAAGCAGAAATCCTGAAAGATGGACATTAAGACAGTTGGACATAAGAGAGGAACAAACTAATCTCATGGAAGTATTAAACTACAGGACTGTAAAATTCAGGCAGTAGTAGATAGGCCAATTTTAGAAACGTTTCCATTTTTAACACGTTGTGATATCACTGGCATTGTGGTCTAGCAGACTTACTTCAGAGCTTTCTGCATTAAAATGATCCAAGGCCTGTTTCCTCATCTCTCCCTTAATAGAGCCATCCAGCCTCTGTAGGCAGAAACAAAGACTCTGATTAAGACGCCAATGATGCGGTAGTTTAACGAGCGGCCACAAAGAGAAACACGGCTCACCTGAAAGAGGAACTGCCGGCTCTTCAAGTACTCGGCCAGGATGTCCAGCATCCGGACCATCTGGGAGAAGATGAGCACACGATGACCCCTCTCTTTGAGTCGCACCAGCAGCTTGTCCAGGAGGATCAGTTTCCCGCTGCTGCGGATCAGGTGCTGCCAAGACAGATGGGAGGGAAGTTTACTCCGGTGCCCACCCGCTCGAAGCTCAGTTTACTCAGCTGCAGCTCTCCACCCATCCCCCAAAGTGGAAGTGTCTGCACCTGCAAGGCTTCTTGTTTGTTGTAAAACTCGTTGTCCTCAGGTGGTTTGATGAGGTAGCAATGGTTACAGCATTTCTTTAGTTCCATCATGATGTTCAGGAAGCCTGATGTGCTTCCCTTTGTGCCCTTACTGAGGGCTTTGTAGTTCCTGGTCAATATCCACCTGTTTCCAAAGAGAACACAGCATTCAAGATGAACACCAGTGACTCTGCACACAGTGATGGATTTCCACAGAGATCCCGGGACTCTTACTTGTAGTACTGCTTCTGCATGGCGCTCATCTCAACCCTGAGGATCTGCTCCACTTTTGCAGGCAAGGACTTCTCCACATCTTTCTTGACCCTGCGCAACAGGAAGGGCTCTAGCTCCTTGTGGAGGCTGGTGTAGCCAGAATCCCTGCCCTTCCCATGTTCCTCTTCAAACAGCTCCCAAGAATGGAACCTAAGCAAAGAATCGGTCACTGCGAGTAACGTACATGCTTTTAAAAAATCAAAGATGGTCAACAGCTCTTGGGTGTTAAATATAAAACAGGACTATCAAAGAAATGTGTTTGACCACTCAGTCCTAAGACCTGGCCACTGGCATTGACTGTCCTTTGACACGCAGGGATACCGTGTGGTGTAAAGGCACAGACAGGCCAGTCACGGAGCGTGACCTACTTCTCAGGCATGATGAAATGAAGCAGAGACCAGAGCTCCTTGAGAGAGTTCTGCAGAGGCGTCCCTGTGATCAGCAGCCTGTGGTTCGACTTGAAGTCGATCATGGTCTTGTACAGGAGCGAGTCATCGTTCTTCAGCCGGTGAGCTTCGTCCACCCCGATGAAAGCCCAGCTCACATTACCCAGGAATGACTGTCAGAATTGGGGGGGGGGGGTTAGGTCATTAGTATAAGGACAATCAACCACAGGCACTGGGTATGAACATAACCAACTGACATCTTGTAGAAGACTGGTACTTGTGTTATACTGTATTTTGCGCACACACACACACACACACACACACACACACACACACACACACAGTAAATGTATTTCAGCAATTTCAGATTTAAAAAGTTAAGCATTACATGTCACATCAAATGATTAATCTAATTAAACACAGAATAGCCCTTGTAACCTAGGGGCATTTCAATTATTCAACAATGGCACTTGTTATTAATCCTCAGAATTTAGGATGAACAGGATTACTGGGACAAACTGACTGACAGTTGTTTATGCACACACACGTAAAACCTTAGTGAAGATCTAGTAATGCTTCATGTATTGAATCTTTTATTATTATTATTTTTTTTGCAGTCTTTGCCTTCATTCAGTGACGAAAAACAAACACAAAAAGCACTCTAACCAAAAAGGCTGTTGTGAAAGCTCCGGTTAAGAGTACTGCTACTGCGAAATCAACAATGTGGAATGTTATAAAAAAAAAAAAAAAAAACAGGTCAAGGATAGGCTGAGAACGAACACTGTGTCCAAAAAAGCCACATACACTTTTTCAGAGCACAAAAATGTGCAAAAACGTGCGAAGAGAAACTCCAAAATTAGTTTTTGTGAAAACTAAATCACAGAGTATCAGGAACAAATATCAAATACTGCAATCCCCAAAAGACATCAAGAAAAACTCACAGGCAGTACTGCAAGGAGCAAGACAGTAATCAAAAATAGAATCTATAGACAAACCGCTGGACTTCTACAGACAAGACCAAACATGCATCACAGCGGAAGAGAATCTAAAGTAGAAAAACCCAGGAAAAGCTGGTTCATCAGTAAGGCATAGAGGAGAACGTGTCATGAAGCTGGGCACGTACAGCTGCTTCTGAAACAGGGATGATTTAACTGCAGATAGCTGGAGAAAAGCACAATTAAATATCCCAAACTGAAGGGGAAAATATACATATCTGGATGGGACAAGACCCCAAAACAACCGGTGCTTGTGCAACAAAAATCAGTTCCCAACTGGCACCAAAAACCCTTCTGGTCTGGAACCAGAAACTTGTCATGAAAATTTTTGAGGTTCGCAGTTAAGTAAATTCCAGCACCGGCCAAGCACTGGCACCAGCACTGGAGGAAAAGGGCAACTGCTGACCCAAAACAGGTGTTCAAACAGAAAGGAGAGAAGCTAAACTGGCCCACACAAGCACCAGATCAAAACCTAACTGAACATGCCTTTTAGTTTGCTCAAGAAACTGAGGACCAAAACCCAGATCCACAAGAAACAGCTCAGCGAGGCTGCAGGTAAAGCCTGACAATGCAGCTCACGCATGGAAAAGGAAAAATCAGTTATCATTGGTTGGAGGCTTGATACAGTCATTACACGCAAGGGCATGTATTTTGAAATACAATTTAAAATATTCCAAATAGAATATAAATATTAAAATGCATAATTGCACAATTTGTGCATATACACTGCATTATCTCCTAAATACAAGTCACAATCCATCCTGTTATGGCCAAAATCAATCAGCATATTACCTTATCTTTGAGCAGGATTTCATATGTTGTCAACAAGATGTTGAATTTGAGCCTCTTAGTCTGTGGATGCATCCATTCATGGGTCCTAATCTGCAGAAGAAACCAAGAAACCAAATTTATATACTTGGATATAAAGTGACACAAAGCATGGCAACCCCAAAAACCCCAAGGTAATAGCAGGAAGATCTTAAGGGGCCATCCTATCTAATTTCAGTGTTTCATAAGTCAAAGTAAAAAAAGAAAAAGCTACAATGCAGCCATAGTGACCGAACAGGTGGAAGATCTAAAGTCATGTACCATGCTCCTACTGCTGATGTCACCCAGGTAGACCACCACATTCATCTGGGGGGCCCAGAGCTGGATCTCCCGCTGCCAGGACGTGAGGGTGGACAGGGGCACCACCAGCAGAAAGGGCCCATAGAGCTGGTGCTCATGGAACAGATAGTTCAGAAAGGAGATGGTCTGAATGGTCTTTCCGAGACCCATTTCATCTGCCAGGATGCAGCTATTTCCCCTGATTTGAGAAAGAAAACAAAGCAGCAGTAAATAAAGGGAAACCAAGGACCAGCGAAAGCTGACAACCAGAGAAGTGCAAAACACAAGAGAACAGAACAGATCTGACAGTCAACATACTTGCACCAGGAATGAGCCATCCAGTTCAAACTATCAAGCTGGTAATCTCTGAGCTCCAATCCATCTCCACCAATGTAAGATGGCTGCTTCTTCATGGGCTGAAACCTGGGTCTTAACTTTAAGACCTGTACAAAAAAATATTTCGGTTAAAGCTTTAAGGAAACATCAAAGAATGGTGAAACTATCCAAGTTATATTCAGGATTACTGCCATTATACCCTGGAGCACAGCTGTTAGCAGTGTCGTACAGTTAGTACTTCCTGTATAATTAGGCATTACAGGGCAAGCAAATCACCTTGCAGTCTTTGGATGGAATGGTCTTAGACTGGTTTCTGCTTATATAGTCATCGATGCATTTCTGGAACTTTCTGGCAATAAGGGCGCCATCTTCCCAGCTGCACTCAGAGTAGGAGAGCCCGTGCCACTTGCACAGGTAGTCTGGGTAGCCTGCTGCCGACTTCTGGTTTGAGTGAGCTGACCAGGGCAGAGAAAATGTCACCATACACAAAAAGAAGCGGGGATGCTTCAGAGGCTCAGAGATATGTGGAAACCTCGATGCAAAAAATAAATACATTAAAAAAAAAAAATCACCACACAAACCTATTATTCGCTCCACGATTTGATACTGAGAGTGTAAATCGTCCATGAGCTCTTGTTGGCAGTTGTAGTACTCCACGTCTTCAGGAGACGCTGTTTTTAACCTGAAAAATAAGCGTTTCAAATGTTATCCACTCAAACTGAACTGCGACGTAGCAGCACGAGTTTAGGTCATTTTTCCACAACACTGAAGTACATCACCACCTACGATTAATTCTCCCACAACTGTGCAAATAAGTGGTCAGCGTTCCAAAAGCTACAGAATCTGGACATCATGGTTAATTTTAGAACGCCAGTATTTATGAAGTCACAAGAATCTGACAGTGAGTAAAACGCTCATTTCATGCACATCTCTTCACCAAGGAATTAGGCAAGCACACCTACTGGCCTGCTGAACAGTTTTCCATACCTGGGTGACAGCTGATCTAACAAGATGATACATAGAAAGAAGCGATACCAAAAGAAACAAAGCGGTGACGCAGAAAAGGCTGTGCTGAATGATACGGCTGATGTTTCATAGACACTAAGGAAACAGCAGTAAGCATCTTCATGCTGTACACCTAAACGCCATCTCAAGTAGACAGACTTCCTAAATGTGGCTGAAGAACTTCTCCATGTGTCATCACACATGCTTGAAGGCCCACTTACAGACATGGCAAAAAAACACACTGAACCATACCAAACACATCCAAAACACAACAACCCATTAGCCATAAATATGTATAACCAAAACCCACTAAGGGATTGACCCAGGTTACCAACTGTCCTCCATGAACAGTATTAGTGAGTCTGTGTCTGGGCTCCAGGACAGAAAAACATGAAATATAAAAACACTCCTGTCAAAGGACACACTCTGATGACATTATTACTGTTCCACTCAAACCGTTACTTTTCTCCCTCACAAACTGTTACCCGTTTCCAACACTATGAGAACAAAGACAGCTTTGTAAATCTACTTGTGCGCAAGCTTGAGCCAGACAGACTCCCCCACACACACACACACACACACACACACACACACACACACACACACGTTTTCTTGTGTGACATCGTTGGCTATAATTCTCAAATTTACACACTTCATGTAAACCCAGCATTTTCTGGCAAACAATAAAAGTTACTGTTCAGGAACTGAAAGTCTTGAGGCTCTGCACAAAAAACATTTTTCACCTCAGTTGCTGGATCATTTCATGAAAAGTCTTTTTAAAGGCTACAGTCACAGTGACAGTCAGTACTCTGAAGCAAGCAAATTACAAGCAATAATTCAACTGGAAATACACTTCAGGCTTTCTTTACTGTCCATCACCACTGCACCTGTGCATTTTACACCTTGACATACACAGAATATAAACACCTTACTGATTACAAAGATTGACACTGAACAACTTTACCAAGTCAAAATGTTTACTGATCAGACTTTAAAAATTGACGTAAAAAAAAAAAAATTAACGTGTGAAGAAAATGTGTAGGACTCACCATTTCTTGCGCTCCTGCTCCTTCTTCTTGAAGTTGTCCAGCTTCTTCATGCCCCTGACGTTCTGCTGTTTGAGGGTCTCCTCTGTCTCCCATGTGTTGTGTATGTGAGACCACCCTTTCCACTTGATCAAGTACTGCTGCTCGCCCGCCTCCATGGAGGGCGAGAAGTTGGCGTTGGGGTCCCCATCCATCTCCACAGCGTACACGGTTGTCGTGCCCCCAGTTACTTTTTAAAGAAAGGTACCGGCATTATAAGATAGGTTTACCAGAAGGGACAACACAGCTAAAATTTATGACGCAGAAATGCAGAACTACATAGAACATGCAGAATCACATAACACCCCGAGTTGCTATAGCTGGCAAGCTACGCCACAAAGTCAGAAGGTAAGAGAGAACTACGAAAGCCAGGAGGCTCGACTCTACTAAGTTCTGATGATAAAAATCACATTCATACCTCCTCTTCTCCCTATCCTCATTTCCATGACTTTCTCCAACGTTTCAAACTCGTCCTCCTCGGGCTGCGGGACATCTTCTCCACACACCTCCACCAGGTCATCAGAGTCTGTCTTCATCTCCTCATCCTCTTTGTAACTCACGTTGACAGTGGCCTGGCGACGGGGCCCTGACAATTTCTTGTCATAATCGTCCTCATCTGAAGAAGAACCTGAGGCCTTTTTTCTCTGCACTTTGCCCTTCTTGCCATTTCTTGCATTCGTCCTGAAGGAGAGACACACAAGCGGTTAACATAATAAAACAAAATGTCTGGCTATCAACAAACTGAGATAAGGATCAAAAGGTCTTGTTCCAGATAACACACGTACAAGTTCAACCAGTGCAGTCTGGCTGCTTCTGTACACAATTCCTCTAACTCAAGACAACTGGGGAATATGTACATGACGAGTCTGTCAAATCCACATATTTCATTTACAATGTATTAAAACAAACACCTGTTAGGAGGCTTCCTGCTTTTCACTTTGTGACTTGGCTCATAGTCTGAAACCGTTTCATCTGTGTTCTCTCCATCGTCTGAGGAGTCGGAACCGGAATCACTTCCAGAATCTGAATTGGACTCTGAATCAGACCCAGACCCTGATCTGGATGCAGACAGACAAGAGGGACAATTCAGAACACCGACTCTCCGAACAGAGCGGAGTGAAACACAATAGAGTTACTAAACTCACCCTTTACGTTTCCTTTTTCTTTTGCTGTCACTTGAGGAGTCAGAGTCGTCACTACTGGATGAATCCTGAAATAAATAAAACATTTCTAATAAACCCAATAATTCATAATTACATTTAAAAAAAGTTACATACAATACATAAGTCTACTGATGTGTTTGTCATCGTAAACTGTCAAAAAATACGGTGATCAATCTAAAACTAGACCATGTACAACTCTGAACTGTAGAATAACTACATGTGTCCTTAGTGTTAAATGGGGGGGGGGGGGTTTATGAAAAAAGTATTTATACCATTTAGGTAATAATTTCACTGCATTATCTCCTAAATGCACTTCACTGGTTATTCACTGAAGCACTGTCTCTACTGTATAGGAATTTATCTGTTTCACTCTGCCACGCCTGATGTCCCAGAGAAATCAGAATATTTCACTTAGTAGCCCCCCCCCGTCAAACCAGAATCACACCCCGCTGGGTCTGCACATGAACAAGGTGAATGTACATCTAAAAAAAAAAAAAAAACACACAGAAGGGGTGCTGATCATTCAGAACAGAGAGTGGGCGGAGGGCTGGGGGGGGGGGGGGGCAGGGCTGCAGCACCTCGTCGGAGTCGCTGTTAGACGAGCTCTTCTGCTGCTGCTGCTGCTGCTGTTTCCTGAGCATGGCCGACTGCTGCACAGCCAGTATACTGGGGTTTGACTTCCAGAACTACATGGAGAGGGACAGCAGCACAGCGGTAACACGCAGTTAAACAGCACGCGTTTGCACGACACATTATTCCCAATGCAAACAGCCTACAAAAGTACAGAAAAACCTGCACAATTCGACCCGCTCAAATGAGCATGACTTTAAACATGGAGATTTTTTTTTTTTTTAGTTTTACACATGACTATTCCTACGAAAATTCACTCTAACTGCTACGTATCATCCCTTACCTCTGCCCCATCGATCTTCGCTTGCTTGTTATCCTGCTGATTCTTGTCCTTTGACTTCTCAGAGTCGGAGTCTGACTGACTGTCAGAGTCAGAACCACTTCCTGAGTCGCTGCTCCCTGATTGGCTGCTGCTATTGCTGCTGCTGCTGGAGCTGCAGCTGGAGTCTGACCCAGACCCTGATCCCGATCCAGACTCGTCATCAGAATTACTGTACACACACACACCAGACAAAGTCCTATTATTCTCTATTCTAAAACACAGAGTTTCTAATATTAAAAAAACAAGATACTGATTATAAAAACATCACTAGATTAATGAAATGCACTGTAATGCATTTCCATTTACCTTGTACAAATTAGCACCTTTTTGCCACATTCAAATTTCCAGACTTACTCAAAACATTTGCTTAAGTGGACAATGACACACACCACATGAAGTGAACATAAAACCCAGACCAGAACACTGGAGACAAGCCCACTTACACAAGAGTACAACGTGCAGCACACTACGGTCTCTGCACATGGTGACAAACTGTATAAACATGCACTTTGTGAAAACCATTTAAACAAAGTGCCTCACTGTGCATATTTCAGTTATTATACATGTTATTAGCATTAGACAATAAAGGTATCACAAACAGATTTCATGCAACTGCAGCTGTAAAACGTAGTCACTACCTGTAAAAACTCATGGAAATTTAGAAGTGTTTTCTAAATTTCGCAAAAGGAATTTTAGGGAAAAACAAACTCTACTAAAAGTAAATATATACAATTTCCTAAACATAAGTGTAGAACATCATAAAATTTTATGCATTTCCTGCTTTTCCGTAGCTTAAGCGCAAAAATGCCGTTCACATTTAAATCATAAGTGTGTCAAACATTGCTCTGTGTTGGGAGATCTTGGGTACTCAGCATTTTACTCACAAAAAAAAAACCATCTAAAATTCAATTAGGCCAAATTTTCAACAGGGATGAAAATAAGATGAAAACACGGTTCCCATAAGAACATTAATCAAGCTAAATGTGTAATATATGAAAGCCAAGTGGTCTTTTAGAGATTAAAGGTACAAACTGTATTTCCATTCGCGTATTAATTAAAGGGTTAAGTGAAGAAAAATACCTTAACACAACAAAGGCTGACTTTAACCTGCTTTGTAAAAGTAGCCATGGCTCAGCAGCACATATGTGCCTGACTGCACTGCACTCTGGGACTGACGACAGGGCTTTAGGGTCAGCGAGTTCTCCCCTGAGCCAGCGTCAGTCACACTAATTAACAGGCACTGCGCAGAAGGCCTACTTCCTCCCCATCCCACCACTGCTGCAGCCTGAAGCCTCACTTAAGTGCTGCCAGCAATGAGGTGATGACACCTATTTTCAAGTATTATTTCAAATGTGAGAACACATTAAGAAAATGAAAGGTTCTGCACTAACCGATTAGTCATCCACCGCCTGTAGCCCAAATCCACTTAGACACACTAAATTCATTCCTATATCTGGACTAACCAACTCATTTCTGACATATATAATTTAAGATGTAGACGCTAACTTGGAAACATGCTGCTGCCTGTTATGAAAAAGGAATACATTCAGATGCACCCTAGTCTGTTAACTGAATAATCCACCCCAGGCAGAATTGACTTACTGGTAGTGTAAACAGAACTCTCATCAGCTTTTGACAAGAGAATGGTTTTAATTACATTGTGCTCCGTCCATACAGCTCCAAGCCTGACACTGACATTAAAAGCTCTTTGTTCTCCAACAACACATTAAAGCATGGTAGCAGTAACAGAAGTTAAATGCACATCCTCTTCAAAGGTTCTTACAGCATTCCTCAGCGATTACCTTGACTGTGCACTGCTGTTGGTCACGCTTTCGTCTTCACTGTGCCCATCCATGTCAGATGTCAGAGCCCAGCTCTTCAGATGATCGACCCAGTCAGCTGAAGCCTCGGCGCCACTATACAAATGCCCGTTTTTCACAGAAAGGTACCTACAAAAAAAATGTATCATTATTACTCAATAAAATCATTGAACCTTTTAAAAATCCTCCTCTTGTTTTTTGCATTTAATGATGTCAAAGCATTTAAAAATAAATAGTATGACCCTGTTATACCAGAACTATTATGTCGCTAATATACCTTTGCTTACCAGGCCATTACTCCTAATAGAAGCCTACTTAAAATTAAGTAAAATTTTAACTACATCATCACACCAGTGATCAAAATAATGGGTTCCTCTTGTAAAGACCGTATTTAAACACACACAACTCATTACAGTATGGTAATCAATAAATATTTAACACAAACATCAATGAACAAATGAACAGTGCGAGAATAAAGTATAAATTTTAAATGCAAGAAACTGATTAGCAATATTATGCGAAGAGTGATGTATGGGTAATTTTAAATTAGTAAATATAAGCAGCAAATCAAATAGTCTGATGAATTTAATTAGATTAGCTAATAAATCCAAATGCTAGAGGAGAGAGCATGGCGTTTTACTTAATCCCAATGACAGTTAGCATATATAGTGGCCTGGTGGGTTAATGGGTAGAACATCAGGCTGGGGTGTGGAAGCCTCCTGGTTCAAATCCCAGCACAGCCAGGTGTGTCCCTGAACAAGACACTCAGTGCTAGCTCCCCGGGCACCACAAACGGAGCCAACTGCTGTCCCCATGGGTTAAATGCAGAGAATTAATTTCCCTGTTGTGGGACTAAGTGGCTAATAATATAGTTAATTTAGTTAATCACATATGCAAATTACCAGATCCATCTAATCACCTGAGTGATTTCTATTTACCTAATAGAAACAATTTTGCAGTCTTGCTTGTTACTGAGCTTTTAAAGTGTTCAAAAGAAAAACAACCACCAATACACCTACCCATCTTTCAAATCAATGCACATAAGACTGTGCTGAAACTGACATTTATAATCCACTCAAATTGGATTTTAGATAGGTGTTAAATTTTAGAATTAATATATCATCCATTGGAACCTATAGAGATATCACTTCAGTTGCTTCTGGACTCTTACTACAAATATTTGCAGCTACAAGAACATGAGACACTACTTTCATCTTATTTTTAAACTGAACACAGCAGATAGCTTATATGAGTGTATTAATCTTAGAAACAGCAGAACACACGGCTGTAAAATGTTGTCAGCGCACGCGTTCATCTGCTCAGCGCTCACATGCACTAACAAGAAATGACCCTGCACGCTTTAATTAAGAACAGCTGGGCCTACTGCCACCCCAAGCACTTTATTAGCACGTTTATTAGCAGAACCTCATGGCCAGACTTCCACTTGTATTTTGCTGATCCACACAACCTCTGCCAGTTCCCTTTACATAATGATACCCAGGATCCTTCTGCAAAGAAAGCTGTAAAAATGTGACACAGTCATACAGCTGCTTTTCTGTGCCTTCAACAGCTAAATTATTCACATTACTCAAAAAAGTTACATAGTTACACAATTAAAATTGACTGATGCAACACAATAATAAATGCATGTGTCACATTTCTGGTTCTCTGTGATGGTTACACATTTTTAAATGGAGTATTTTCATACTTGTTTAAAATGACTTGGTAAATAACTACCGCTGTGCAAAACCAAATATTTTCTTAGACATACTTCTTACTACGGTGTCACATTTTACTAGTCAGGCACTCACGTATGACACCTTCTGTAATATAAAGTAAGTGTCAAGCAAGAATTAAACATCTATGACATAATTCTACTGTTAGCCAAAGGGCTTTACACAGCTCAGGATACTGCAAAGATTCTGGCATGGAGTGTCAGGCTCAAAGCCCACTTGAGTCTACAGAACTCTATAGAAACCAAGTACATGCAAGCTTAACTTAAACAATTAGTTCCAGTCTTTAGTGGAAGGGGGGGCCACAGAGGTGCCCTCAAAAGTGAATGGCATCCACATTCTAGAAAGCGCTTAACTCTCTATTTCTGACTAGGCATCTCGCAAGCAAAAGTAGGCGGTGAGCTGAATTGCATGTGCATTTTATTAACAACCACCTGCCCTGCTACCCACTGTGCCTGTTGTTCAGCAAGTTCTAAAGGCTTAAAGCATAAAAGAACACTTCTTTTCCCTATGATGGCAAGTAAACACCAAACTCTTACTCTGCCATCATTAATAATGAAATGAGCTTCCTTTCCTGTCGTCTGAATTAAAGTTTTATTTGACTTCCAATGTGTTTCTTCATTATGTTCATGAGCTTCTTATCTGAATTCCTGGCTAAACAGAAGATTAAAAGCTAAAAAGGCCTATGAGAACATGCAGGAATAGAAGCATGTTTAAGTTTTCATGCATGTTCTGTAGAGCTGCTGTAAAACAGCTTCCTAAATATTTACTGGGGAATTACAGCTCACTAAATGCACCCCCCCCCCCCAAAACAAGCTGGCTTACTACAACAACAACCCCTAGTTTGCTGTTCAAAGACTGTTACACAATTTCCTTCAGGAGCACAGAGAGTATGAAGTCTGTGACATCGTTATGTTTCATACTGACTAAAGTCATCCACGGGTTAGGACGGCTGACAGCACAGCCTTACACATTTCTCCCCATTTGAGTTAGCAATACTCTGAGTCATTGTTTCCACTTCAAGTATATATTTGACCACTGTTCCCTTGAACAGATTTTTCAATACTTTAAATATTACAATTACCTTTTAATATACAAAGTACACAAAGTTAAAATATATACTGAAGCAATATTAGTAAAACCTTTTATAGAAATTTCTCAACTTTAACCAACACCAGCAGAAAGTACACTGCAAACAAAAAAAATTCTTCCAAGACTTTTTTTTTTTTAAACAAAAGGTGAGATACATAAAATGCCTGAATCCAAACAACAACAGCATAAATCAGAAATGCATACAGGCATATTTTACTCGTGAACCTTTGGAAGAACTCTGTGATCCATAAATCTAGACCTATCTGTGCACTGCTAGGTGTTATTATACTTAATTCAAACCCATGATGACAACCAGAAAAAGGTGATGTCATCATGAAAAGAAGGAGCAATATTTAATTTTCTAATAATGAAATTCAAACAGTTATAGTATCAGGTCCAGCAAGCCTATTAGTTCAGCTGCACCAGGTTGCTGTCTTGTGTACAGAACTCACAGCTGTACTGGCAGAGCTGTGAAACACTTTTTTGTGTATTCATTTCCATGCCATTTATCAACAGGATGAAAGAAAAACTCTACTAAAGCTGTGTATTCATAGCCATAAACAGAAGTATAGCCTAATAAAGTAGAACCACAGAATAACTATAAAACGTAAAAATGTAAATTCCCACTGGGGGTGTACAAAAAAGCAAGGTTACCGGTAGAGCAAGGTAAAGGGGTGTACTACCATGGTAATTTAGCTGCATATCTAACCTGCTCGCAGCAATATACTCTATACATGGTGCTGAAAACCCAGAAGACCCCCCAAAAAGCACTGCTAACTCGGTAACTTTGCTTCATAGTGCACCCTACTGTCTAAGGTACAATGTGTTTTCGGACAATGGATGTGCTCATGACTCGTAAGGTAATTAAACTCTGTGCTTGCTCTAATAAAAGCCAAACCATATGAGAATGGATGTTACCGGTACTCCTCTGACAAGTCCAAGTCCAGTGCAAAACAAACTGAATTCCAGCAACGTTACAGAAAGTGGAATGTGCATACTTAGCCAATGCAGGAACAAAAGTGAGAATTCATTTACAAATACCCAACCCAGGTGCGTGCCTTTGAAGTAAAACAGAACGAGAGACGTTTATTAACGATAAGTTGCCGAGGACTAAATGTACGTGTGAATTCAACAGTTCTTTCAGAGGAACACCACAAATAATTTGCAATTTTCAATAAGTTCAAACTTTTATCAGAGCAGAAAGATTAAAATACGAATGATGCATTTGTCTTTTTAGGGTAAAACTCTGCTCAAACTCCATAGTTTAACATGTTTTAATGCATATTAGAGAACATGACATTAGCCTCTTGCAGTGGTTAAGCCTGCTACTATGCAGCTCACAGCATTTTTATGATTCAAAGAATTGAAAACTGCCACAGACTCACTACAAAAACCAATTTATACTGAAAACTGAGCATACACTCACAAAAACAAGTATTTTAGCATGCACTCTCTAACAGAGCCATGTGTCACAAAGAAAACCAATAACACTGGATTACTGCCTCCAAACTAATGAGTGTGAATACGTGGGGAAGAATAACCGCAAAAGCCCTTGGACCCACATCAAATCATAAAAACTGCAAACACTGATTCATTTCACCACAGATTATACTTTAATGTTAGTATTAAAACATGACTAAATACCGTTACAAACTTCCACAAACTATGGATAGAAAACACTGTAAGGTCACATATTTATCTACCTGAAATATCTAAACCGAAACAGTTCTTTGATGAGATTCCATTAAGATTTCTTATTTCTGAGTGCATCTTTACACCACAGGACTTTTGTATCATATTACCAGTCTATTAAAGTTTAATGATCTCAAAAATGCACAGTAAGAGTCTTTTAGTTTAAATGTGACCTGAAATTTAAACTTTGTGACAAAATAATTATTTCATATGCATGATATAGACAAATTATTGTCCTGTATTATATTTTTGCTGGTTTAACTTTTTAAACATGTTGAAAAATAGTTCCTGAAGATCTTCATTCTTTTACACAGACAAAAACATGAATAGAACATGCTAACCTGTTCACACAACTTGGAGTTTAAAAGCAAGGAACCAGATTTAAAGAATTAAAATATATTCATGGTCAGCTGAAATCTGTTCTGAACTGTAGGATGTTACATACATAACATTCAAATCAGCAATGCTGACAAACTAAATTTGAACTTTTGATCCTTTATCAGTTAATGAAGTGGTGTCGGTTTCACACACAAAAAACATGCATCAGTATTTACTTAAATATTAGTAAAAAAATCTATTTGGTTGCAAGTTAAATGTTAATAATTTAATTAAATCAAGACAAATACCTAAATAAAATCACAAGCCATTTTATTTGGTGCTACAAGGAAGGACTCCATGTCAATATTATTTTAAAAAATTGTTTGCATCTCCATCCCTTTTATATTTTAACTGAACGTACCCATTACGTTGTACTCATCTTTTAAATTGTCTTGGGCAACAAAAGAAATTCATTCCATTTCAAAACCTCTAGACAATTAAAACTAATACGTACAGGCCTTAAACTCCTGCCAACAAAATTGAGGTCGCTGAACGCTGTACATATGCGACTGCTTTTTCATACAGAGAACAGTAAGTTTCATTCAGCGTGTTCCTTATTCTGAATGCGTCTCACAATATCTGCTGTGTAGAGCAACCCTGTAATTACACTTCAGCGTAAGAACTTCTATTGTTCAGCGCACCGTAAAAACTCACAGGGGGAAAAAACTTCCAAACGTATGTATAAACTTTAATTGAAAACTGTTCGTCCAAGGGAACCCGAACATACAGTAATCGGTAAACCGGCCAGTCACATCACGTGTACCATTCGCACGAGAACTCTGGGAGATTGTCTCTTATGTATACATCCATGATACTACAAAACGAACAAAATGTCACTCCGTAATTTAACGTATAATCAACGAGAAAGAAGGTCCCTATACTTAAAATGCAAGTAGCCTGAGTATATCTGGAAGCCGATTATAGTCACGTTGTCAGGTTAGTAATTAGGTGTTGCGAAAAAATGTTACAAATTTACCGATATGCCATATTAGAATGATAATTTAACTTCCCATGCCTTTAAATGTATTCCATTAAAACCGTTTCGCGCCCATGTCATCAAGTGACGTTTCCAGACCAAAACCTTACACGCTTTTCTACGTTGTTCCGTTTTTCCCATAACCTAGCACGATCGACTGATCCGGTTCTACCTTTCATTCCCGTTCTGCGTTGCTTGACAGATAAGGACAGGACTTAATTCACTGCCATTTGTTTCCACTGGAATACTCTAGGAGCGTTCACACCAGCCGGGTGTTTTGACAATAAAGTTAAATGTTTGGGGGGGGGGTGTAAACACTTCGTCGAGGGACTATTTCGCACGAGTTTTCGTGTTCAGTGTTCACTACATGCCCGACCTAACCCACGTTGTTACACATCGGTAAGCATCGTGGCTAGCTGGATACCACGGCTTGATTGAGACCGCAGAGGCCTGACGCTGGGCCTGCGCGCCGCGCTTCACTTTCAGGCGCTCTTTCCTGGACAATGCTGCCCAGTCGGTGCGCCTCTGAGGAGCCTTTCTGCCTTCTGCCGCTCATCTCACCGCCACCATTCTCGTTAAAAGGAACCATGCGGTGGGCGAACCCCAATGTCGGCACGCTACTGAGAAAAGCAAGCTGCTCCCAAACGGCCACCAATAAAAATGTTATTTTTTTCCCCATGTTTTGTCCGTAGCGTGTCGTTAGCTCAATTGTTAAGGATACACAAGGAGCTTAATTTGTATACTTAGCTCTACGTCTCTGTAATCGCGATTTCGCTATGTGCAAGTATTAAAATGTGCCGTTAGATAAAGAACATGTTACCAGAATGAAGCGATCCAAATGCTTCCAATTTCTCCGGTTTCCCGTCTAGAAATATGCGGTCAGATGACTTAGCTGGATGGTTAGCCTGTCAGCTACCCAGAATGTCCAAGTTGCTGACAATCCGTTTCTTTTTGTTGATGTTAAAGTTATGCTTATACATCAAGTCACTTCTTGTACAGTCCAACCACTTCATTCTCCAGACCTTACAAGTATTTACACTCCACGCATGGTACCCTCTCGATTCCCGCACTGTCTAGTGGCATCAAAACAGGCAGCAAGCTAGTAGTTCAACTACAAGCCAGATGCTTGTTTTTGAAATTTAATAACTGGGAATATATCATATTGAACATATTTAACCAGAGTGAACACACTTTATGAAATAAAACCAATCAGCCTCACACTTTTACTGATACCTGGCTCAAGTGAGTTTCCAGTCTGTCTCCCGTCTCCGTCCGACTTGTGGTCCTTTTTTCTAGCTAGCTAGCTAGCTAACAGTTTTTTCCTTTGCTAGCAGCTAGCTAGCTAGCTCGCTCCTCTGGAGAACTGCGCCAAACAATCCGACCCAACAGCGAGTCAGGCCTCCTTGATTTCTCCTTCCAAATTAATAAAAACGTTCACCTTTATGTTTTCTCTCTGCTTTTGGGACACAATGTTCTTTATTTAAAAGATTGGAGGTTGTAGGCAATTCAGCTACGAGTCTTGCCACTGCCGGCCTCCGCCATGACGCCGTCGAGCTCTCGCACTCCAACGATCTCGAGTGTGGAAACCCCGGGTAGTTACGTCACGACAGCGCGTGCCGTATCACTGAACATTACACAAACAGACGCTGAGCAGTAGGAAGATGGGAACTAAACAAATTGGGGGTTCTGTGACATGAAATACCACTGTCCTTAAAGTGAGTTGCTTCGATGGACTATGGTTACGTTGAAGACGCAACGACCGCACGATGTAACACATTTTCGGAAAACCCACTGCCATTAAATGGAGAATTAAGCGCAGAAGCATTCTTTAATATTCAAATCTGCATGCCTTATCTAAAATAGGATTTAAAGACAACACATGTAAAGCAACATTTCATGTTAACCTATATATTTTATAGGTTTGACTCATAGTTGAAATAATTTTGAAGATATCTTCTTTAACTATAAGCTTTACTGTAATATGAAGCCAGGTTTTTGTTTTCAAGTTTTATTTGGAAAAGCAAATGTCTTTATTCATTCCCGTGACAAAGGCCGAGATCGATCAACGAAAGATATTTTAGGATAACCTGACTAGAGCAATTATTGTTTCACGTTCACGTTTCACTAACTTTTGTACAAGTATTATACTTAGTAAAAACTAATTTTCATTTTTTTTATTCAACTTTGCACAATCGAACTATATAACGAATATTAGCAGCGAAGGGCTCGCTGTTATTTCTACCTGTTCATGCTTAAAAAGATTTTAGTAGATTTCTAAATTCCGAGATTTTGTTTACTTGAGGGTTGCATGATAGCCAGTTACGTCACCCTAACTTTAAAATATTTATTGCATGACATGTTATGTTATTTAATGTTACTGTTTTTTACAGGTACAAAACAAAGAAGACAGAAGCAGAATTTGTTTGAATCCTAGTGAAAACAGAAGTCAAATGCAAAAAAAGTGTAATTCTGTGTGTAAGTCTCAGCACAATTGTTGTCAGGACTAATATGAGCACTAAACAAAATATTCATTTGATCCAATCGACAAAAAGCTACAAAGGTGAAATGAGGAACAATAAAGAATATTTTCATGGGGCCTCCAACTACTATTGTCATTCACAAAACGGGTCACATGACGTGACCTAGATTTTTTAGACCCAACCCCCTCCCCAACTGAATCCCAGCAACAGCTTTTTTGTCTTCTTCCCTCTTAGTGAAATGTCTAGAAAGTAAAAGATGAAAGAATAAATTCCATGTTTTGAATATAACCCGAACTATACTTTCAAATACTGTCATTGATTATACAAAAGAAAAAAATTATGGGACATGTTAATAGGATCTTCTGCAAATTAGCATATAAATGGTTTTTGTAAATTCTATATCTTAACTGCTAAAATCAGAGGATTTCGTAAAAAACACATATATACAGAAAATATATTGAGTTTTTGTGCCTGTTTCTGATGCATCAAATACAATGAGTATTCTACACAATACATAAAGTATGGATGTTTATTTGCCTAAAGTTCATACATCACTTTAGAAAATATGTATTTTATATGTAATTACATTTTATAAAGAAAATTACCTTTGCCAGTCCTTGAAACCATAAGATGGTGTTAGACACATTTCAAATAATGTAAACATAAATTTGTTTTGTGAATATACATAGATTTACATGATTTAAGTAATTTGTAATAGATATTGAGGTATGAAAGACAATTTTTTCCATTATTTCTTTAACGAAATCATTTTCTTCTACAAAACAAATAATCCCTCCCACCAAAAAATAGTTCTTATATTCATTAATGGCTCCATTTTACACAATGAATAAACAGAACACATTTTTACTAAAATGTTTGTTGTGTTTATTTCTGGTCTGCAGCTTTCTTAACTGGGCAATAAAATCTGATGAAAAGGTGTTAACTCAATCTTTTATAAATTAATAAAAATTATCACCACGTCACTATAAACCAGGCAATGGCCTAGTTAACTACATTTACTAACATTACTAACTTAAGGCCCTCTGGTGGTCATATATAGAATACATTATATAAAGAAATTTACAACACCTTAGAAACACTTTTTCTGTTCACATGGATGCACCACATGTCATTTATAAAAAGCTGTTGCTATTGTCTATTATTACTTTTGTTTCATTGTAACACAGAAAAATGTGTTGTTTTATGATAGATGCAAAGGACTGAAAAACAAGAAGGGTCATATTCTTAGCATTAAAATATTTTGCTGTAACTGCTATTAAATCATACATATAAAAATAGAACAAAATGTGTATTTTATGTGCCAATTAATCCAACACAATATTGAATATTAAACTGAACATGTGCAGATATTACAAGTCTGCAGTAAAAAAAAAAAAAACCCACACCACTCCACTGTCTGAAGACATGAACTTCAGATTTATTTAGCAGTATTTCTGCAGATTGCAGGATCTGAAACATTTCAATGATGCCCACCATAAGCATTCCTCTTCTGCTGTACCATCAGTCCATGGATGATGATCAAAGCTATTCAGAAGGGATCTCCAAGCAGTCCAGAAGTCAGACCAAACCATTCCAAAGGAGTCATCTTCTGTCCAAAGGTCACCATTTTTGTCTGCAGCAGGGGACTGAGCATAACCACAGCAACATTGTACACTTAACCAAAGGGCAAATCCTAGGATCCCAAGGATCTCCTCAGCCATAGGGCTGTGATCAGGCACATCACCACAGATATGTTCAGACCTGATGTAATGTTTGTGCCAAGCAGGCAAGAGAGGTGAGGTCAAATGCGCAAAAGGGAGAGGCTTTAACAATACGATGTAATAGTAACTGCAGCAATCTGTGGGCATTGAGAGTTTATTTGTGTGCCCTGTTGCATTTCGTAAATGGCCAAACTCAAAAACTATCTGCATTGTTTCTACAATTAGACAGTAAAGCACTGCTACTATGGAGCCCTGCTCAGGGGTCATTCACAAACACTCCTTAAGGTATAACTTCATGTCAGAGCCCAACAAAGTCACTAGAGAAAGAGCACAGAGATAGTGGAAAAGTAAAGTGATGGAAAAAGACAATATGAATGCCAGTCGTTATTAAAGATTATGTTAGAAAGATTATGTAGAATATAGGCAATTGGA
>JABJVR010000095.1:268269-284000 GCA_025773905.1 Chitala chitala | reverse complement strand
CCAAGCACAGGGAGAACATGCAAACTCCACGCACACAGACCCAAGGCGGGAATTGAACCCCAAGCCTGGAGGTGCGCGGCGACGGTGCTAGCCACCACGCCACCGTGCCGCCAAAAACCGTTTCAGCACTTAACAAAGAACCGAGCACTCAAATATACACCTTGGAATAAAACATTAAATAATAATATTCTAATTAAAAAAATTATAATAAAACCCTGAAAACACAAAATTGCAACGATTGGTTGAACAACACAGTACTCTTTACAGATGCTTTAAAGAAGGAATAGTTACCTAATCATGATCACTAGTGTAGAATTGACTCTCCATCCTGTTCCTGAATGTTGAATAAATGGTTGTTTTCCTGGTATTTTTTCTGAACTATTGAACAGTAGTCTTGAAGGGTTCAGGTCGTTATCACTGGGGAGAGGAAAAAAAGGCATAAATACAGTACAGACAACTGAGCTGCTGGACTCTACTTCTTTCACATCAGTAATTGGTTAATAATGAAAATGCAACCACTTAGTCATTCAATCACCCATGTATTCCAACAAACAACTTTTAAAAGATAGGGGGCGACATACATACTGGATACGTTAAACCCACTTTATTTATGCTACAGCCAGATGGTTAAGATTAAAGAAAATATTTTCTATTCTTTCTGTTTCTCTCTTTGTATTTTGGTCATCCAAAGTTTACTGTGTGCTATGATTTCTGTAAATGTCGATAACTAATGTCAATCCCTCTATCAGGAATTAAAGTGCATCGGTGGCTTTGAGAAACAATGACAGCCAAGCAACTGTTGCAGCCGGCACGGCACGGCCACCCCGCTGGGACCAAATTACAGCGCTTCTGCTAAAGCGGCAAGGAGCAATGGCCACTCAAAGTTTCTTACCCCCTGTTATAAAACGATTGCTAAATCTAGCCTGCTCCATTGAGTCGGCCATTGGAAATCATGCTGTTAGGCTGCACGGTGACACTGCACTTGGATCAGCTCGGGTTTCATAATATGTCGTCCTTTTCAGGTTTACTCTTCTAGTAACATCTTGCTGGTGTACTTGTTTAAATTCTGTATGCATTTGGTATACTAGGTCAGTTTTTCCACTGTTCAAACGACCATAAAAAGGACATAATAAATGGTTTAAGTAAAGGCTGCTGCATGAGCCAGCTGGTTCAGAGGGAGTCACACCAAATGAAAGCACCGGATCGGGGCTGCATCAGTGAACGGTCCATATGCAGAGGAAGACCAGGCTTACCGCTCTGCCCACAATCAGGTTCACCCCCTCAAATCCACAGATGCATTCATTTCCTTCTTCACAATTTTTATCTTAAGTGACCGTGTTTCTAGCTCACTTTGTCCCCTTCTGACAGCACTGTCACATATTCAGAATTTATTGAGACAAGACAGTTCATTACAGAGCTTGGAAGTATGCACGGCTAAGGCAGCTGCCAATTTGGATGCCAGTCTTGCGGTACATAAGAGTACTTTTAATAGCATAATGGTGCTTTCAAAGCAACATGCAGCATATGAGCTCAAATTTAGAAACAGGCATTTACACTATAATAAAGACTTAAGCCTATAAAATAGGCCTACAACATAATGCCTGCAGGCAGCACAATAGCCAACACAAATTTAGCATCAACATTAAGATAGGAGTTCTTTAAGGATTAGTCAGAACAACTTGGAATATCATGTGTTCAATTTTTTAAAAGAGAAAATGTGAAGTTTTCGCTACAGTGAACTGATGCTCTGATTCAGTGGTCCGCGTGCCCCAGTCATCAGCAGGCTGACATACGCTTCTGTCTAAAAGCAAGTCTGTGCTGTTTTAGGTGACAGGGATATTGTCCAATGCTTCCTAATGTCATTAACATTGACACATTAGTGACTATACGAAAGCAGACATCAGTTAAACAAACGGAGTTACAAAATGTCACATCATACATTTATAACCAATAGTAGAATTCTACATTACCCTCTTAAAGATATATGAAAAAGTTATTGACCAAACTTTGAGGATTTACTGTAGACTAATTAATTCAGTATAGCAGGAGGGGGACTGTGTGTTGGTTCCAGGTATTGGAGTTACACCAGATGCAGGAAACTGCGTGTGCCAGTATTGGGACAAGCACCAGGTACGACTTGCCTGAGCACCAGCCAAAAGGGCAAATTTTCTATTCATTCTCCTTGACCGCTGGATTTGGTCATTAATAAAGCCTGTGCTATGACTGATTACCTGGCCTCTGCCTTCTTCACACTTGCCCCTATTGCTTCAGGTGCTTTAACACATTAATAGCAAATACGTTTCAAAAAGGTCTGGTGTTTATGTACAGGCAGTGGACGTCCTTCCCATCATTGGCTTGGTTTAAATGGTATACAGACCATTCATAAGCACTGCTCCATTAATTAGCAAAGGATTTTCACCAGGTTAAATAAGGCTCAGAAAACTCAGTTTCATTTTCACTGTTGAAATTGTGAAATACAACAACGTACCCACTGTATTCACAGTAATATTACTGTTATAACTTTTCTAAGAACAGATTTCCCTGAGCATCTTCAATATATACATGTCTGTGGTCTGTACAATTTTGTACAACTGACATTTTGATTTATACTGTTAATTTTATAGTAGGAGAGTAGAGAATAACGTTTTTCTCAAGTTAAGGCAATGACATCATGTTGGCTTGGGTCTACAATGAGGGCGGGTGAGGAGGGGGGTGTCACATGACCCAAAGGCACCACTGTGCAGTACATGCAAGGTGAGGTGGACCTCTCTCTCATGAGACCAAGACTTGGGAGGTGGAGAGGGGAGGTTGTGACAGATCACTGTTGCTTGGGCTTGTCCGCAGTCCACAGCCTCTGAAGGCCAGTGAAATGGCAGCAGCTCTCTTAAGTAAAGCAAAGTGCTGTCCTGATAGCAGTGCCCTGTCACTGGTCAAGCTTCTTCTGCTCATTGACAAACGGATTCCTTACGCCTGGGTAGAGAGCTGGGAGTGACAGCGGCAATCGGCGGGTCACACACCCACGTCTGGCACTAGCATCACTGTCTGCAGTCTTGGCGGAGGTCAGACCAGCCGAATGAGTCAGAGATTTAAAATCAGACTATGGCCACTCTGTGCTGTTAAAGATATGCAACTCTACTCGAGATAGTGTAGTTCAGCTAAGCTGCTTCCCCTCTCACAATGAAAACGTGCCTCTTACCGCCTCACCTCGAAAACAGGAAAAGGGCGTCATCTCTGCCTTTGTCCCATGCAATGTGGCAAACGCAAGAGCAATGCAGCACAGACACGCGCTCTGTACATACAGAGGAGAGGATTTAACACGGGCAGCTATGTGTAATGCATGTGTGGAATTCATATTCAAAACTTTGCCATTTTACATTATCCAGTTTCTGGTGCATTCAAATGTAAATTCAGTTAAGAATTTCTGTGATACATCTACAGCTTAACCAGTCTGGCATCTACACTTAGTTCCTTACAATTTTACTGCATGCATTTAACTGTATGATAGTGTGGGGACAGCATGGTGGCTCAGTGGTTAGTACTGTTGCCTCACACCTCCAAGGTCATATAGTCGACATGAACCTGGCTCTGTGTTTTGTGTGTGTGTGTGTGTGTGTGGTTTGCAGGTTCTCCCTTTGCTTGTGTGAATTTAATCCAGCTTCCTTTCCACAGTCTAAATCTCTGCAGGTTATGTGACTTGGGTACTCTAAATTGCCCTTGCTCTGTGTGTGTGTGTGTGTGTGTGTGTGTGTGTGTGTGTGTGTGTGCGCTCTGCTATGAGTTTGGGATCCCATCCAGGATGCTCCCAGCTTTGTGCCTTGTACTCTTGGGATAGATGCCAGGCCCACCATGACCCTGCAAAATGTCACTTTGGTTGATAATGCGTGTATATATGCAATGTATACTGACATAACCGCTATGGTAAATCAGCAATATTAAAATAACATGCATAACAGTAAAGAAAGGCGGAGACTATACATGTTTTACAGTAGGCTGCCCTATTATTGTGCTTTATTGTGACTGCATTCAGTCACTCAAGAATTTCAAAAATGTTGAAATATCACATAAACACCAGGTAGTTGTAGAGCTATGTTTCCCATTGTCTGTGGCCTGCCACTATAGTATATAGTTTCTCACTGTTATTTTTTCCCAATACCCAGCAATTCTTTCACTTCTAAATGCCTATTCAAAGTAATTCAGAAAGACAACTTCCTTAACATGAGCTATCTCTACTGTAATCTTAAATGGATGTTGTGTCATGACAAAGCTACCAAAACAAGAAATAATAATCTGCATAATGTTTTAGACTGGTCAACACATATTGTACACAAAAATGAAAATTTCATTATTTTAGATCCAACTACAATCCCTGCCACTGTGTTTCATTTTTATAATTAAAAAAAGGTTAAATAAATGCATAAACGCTGCCTAGCAGAAGAGAGGTATCAATTAATATTTACTGGGCTACCAAAAGTTGAATCAACATGCTTGTAAACATTTTTCATTATTAGCTCACTGGCATCACATCAACATAAAGTAATTCTCTGCCAACGTCTCAGCAATAGTTCCTGTGCTCCTTTCAAACCTTATCCAAAAATGTCGTCCACAGCGATTATAAAATTAAGCATCCGTTTTAAAATGTTCTGAAACTAAAGGTTTCACACTGAGATTCCTCCTCACTGCGACTCCCGAAGCCCGATAAAGACAAGCTCTAAATTGCTGGTCCTGTAATCCCAGACCCTACCTGGAGAAAATCAAAACACTTCCCACCTGTCCGCAATGAACCTTCACTATCACTAGTGACACACACGCACATTAATGCACACACAAATACAGCTGCACTACTAATGCATTTTGTTACCATTAACATTTCTTGGTTTACTGCCCATTACCTTCTTCAGTTTCCAGGATTAGAATGCTGGAACACTGAAATGCCACTTTATTCAAAGAATTTAAGGCAACTGCATCGATCTGTGAGAAATGGCTTTTCATTGGTATGTTTTGTCACGAGTTTTAATAAGAATGCAGAACTCTTGGCATGCTCGAAACCTGACAGATATTCTGTATTCCAGACATTTGTCTGTTGTAGGATGTCTGGTCATCCATTATCAATGTAAATTTCTCCTTGTCAAAATGATGGATGGCATATGGATTTTTCATTCAAAGATTTTTAAGACCATTAAATGATGGTAATTGCATGTAAATGGAGACCCTGATGTATTTTCCACATCAGTGTCTTTTTGTGCACATGATAACAATATCGGTTTCGGGCATAAGGATTAATTAAAACATAATTACAGTAATTAAAAAGTTAGCCGTATGCTTCCAGCAAAGCTGACACACTTTCAGTTTCAGCTCAGTTATATATGGCTTTTTGTAATTATGTCAAGCTAACACCACATTAAAATGCTGTTGCCTCATTTCCCAATTCTTATTTCACTGTACTGAAATAGGTCACTTTGCATTTCGCAAAACATACATCAAGATGTCAACAAGATGCAATTTGTCTGTTACACAATTTCAGTATGATTGTGACTGGGAATATGACACTCAGCTTAAAACTGCATAAATTCACTGTGCAGTCTGAAAGGTCATGGCTTAGGAACCGCCATGTAGATGGAACAAGAAATGTCATGACTTTCAGCACTGCCATTTACACTTCACTCTCCAATCTCTGCCTCTTAATGACCGTGCCTGTACTTTATGGAACCCCGGAAACTGAATGGCAGAGCTACATTCAACCCTAATTCTGATGTGTTAATAGTGTCGCTATTATAGTCTGAACTTGTCATGAATAAAGTGTGTGTGTGTGTGTGGGGGGTATATAAGGTGTGGAATTACATTGAGAAAGAAGAGGAACTTCTCCCTGTGCAAAAGTGAAAATAGTATACATTTTTATTACAAGATGGGGAAGAAAAAGGAGGACCCCCCCCTCCATCAATAAACATAACACAGTCCACCACTGCACTGAAATATACCATGCTGCAATATGATATACTGTATTTATAAAAGTGCATTAACACCCAGAAATGAACATGCAAAGACCATCATGTATGAACAACCACATAACTTAAATCTAATAACCTGGATTAGAGTTGATCTCAGAGCAAGTATCACGTTGTTAGGTAACGCACATCAAACCTGTTCTAAAAACAAATCACTTTTGCATCAGCGCGGCCAGTGAAAATGTAGCCAAGATGGGGGGCCTGCTCACACTGACTCAGTTGTGATTTCACACCAGACTAGTTAGTGATGTCACCTGGGAATGAAGCGGAAGAACCAGTACATAAACCTACTGAGCTACAAGTTTCTCATTCGGAAGGCCACAGCAGTGCTACAAGCAAACACACACGCTCACACACACACACTCGATGTATGAACAGACACTCTTCTGCAGTAGAATCAAGGCCTTAAAAAAAATAAAATAAAATGTTGGATCGTGACACTTAATCATCCCTACTTTAGTATTCCTCCCCTAAAGCAGTTTTGAAAGACTTAAAGAAAAGAAACTTGTCTTGTGAAAAATATTGTAATTTTCCCATCTTGCTATGAGAACCATGCACATTGCTTTTAAAGTTCCACCTGTCAAATTAAAAAAAGATAGTTTTAAACAGTTCATTCAATTTCAAATTAACTTTGTCTGCAGAGTGAAGTCTGGGGCATGTCTGTGCTCCTGAGCACACGTTGAAACCTTTTGATGGGAAAGGAGAGTCTGACTCTCCGCACACACCACTGCCAAGGAAACTGTCCTACACACAAAGCATACGCAGCGGTGCTCTCAGAACAATCACTTCCAAATTTTAGAAAATGCTACACCACATAGTGACTGGATGTCAACACTGTACTTGGTTTACAATTCCAGTGCTGTTCAGTGTTTTGGTGGTTTCCATCTGTTTTACGGAAAATTCTCTGACCTCTGATTAGTCATATGCCATCAGTGATTATTGTCATAATTGTTTCACAAAAAAAGCCACACAAAGCCCTAATATCCTACTCATTTCAAATTAGCCCAAATTGTCCATCATATTGTTTTATGTTCCTAACACAGTTTAAAGACATGCAAGTATGCAACCACTACAACCTTAAATGTATGTTAGATTTTGAGGTTACAACTTGACAAGACAAATTGTAAAACCTGAAGCCCAACATAGCTTGTCAGTTAACTTGCTTACCGAGAGTTCCTTTCCTGTCCAACGTCTGTGTAGCAATTGAAGTGAGGAATAAAAGAAAGCCACAAATCTAACACTGCTCTTAGAATACAGAAAAACACCTGCCCTGCTGGCTCTCCCTACCTGAAGATAACGGAACCCAACGGAAGCTTAAAATATTCTTTTCTCTTATCTGAAAATATGAATAACTTCTTTCCTTAGTCCTCCTCTATACCAAAAATGATTAAAGGATTTATTTAAAAAATACTATAAGGTGTGCCATGACTTTATGGCTTTCAATGAAAATTTGCCAAAATCAAGAAGCTGACATGGGAAAAAAAAAAAAAAAAAAAAAAAAAAAAAAAAGTACAGATCACTTCTGTATGATCGGTCTCATACGGACATAACAGAGAGAAGAAAAACAAAATATGACGTGCATTCATTCTGGCCTCGTTTTATGCGACTGCACTTCCTGCTAAACTCAGATGGACGGGTAATTTCCACTTTAGGCGTGTTTCTACAAGACTGTAGAAACAGAAATAGTGACATTCTTTCAGTTCCTGGCAGAAGACTTCTAAAAGGTTGTCACAGTTGAGTCCGCCTCACCAGCAGTAAAGGATAAGAATAGAAGTAAAAAAAACTATTTGAAGATACCCTTGTTAATAAATCATTCCGCTAAATTAAACCAAGGATGTCCATGCACTGACTCTAACATTGACGGCAGTTTGACAAATGCATGTTGTTGACAATGTGCTGTCTGCTGATTCCAACAAGCTTGCATGCACCAGAAGTTTAAGAAGGAAATTTCAACCATCACTAACTGCGCAGAACTAATTCACAAACAAATAGCAGCTCCATATACAGTATTAAAGCATATGTGACAAAGCTTTCATCAGTCTTGTAAAACTTCAACTCTGGGGCCTCAGACAGACAAAGGCTTACAGAATTAATTTACATCAGGAGAGGAATTTCGCCAGTTTACCTGTTCAGCCACCCTCCAAAAACTGCCTGCTTTATTTAAACGGCACCCATAACCCAAAACTAATAAAACGTGAATGAATGACTATCGCTAGACAGACGACTCGCACACAGTATTAAGTACCCTCCCAGCCCGTTTACCGGGTAGGGCCAGCCATCGGTGTGCTAACTGATTTTAAATTCACAGCAAACAAAGGAAAATAAGCATCCATCCCAACACAATTGTCATGGGCTGGACCAATTGCAGGGTCCAATTGCAGGACTGTACGTTGAGCTAAGCTACATCAATCTGTAAACTTCAGTTTTCAGAAAGCAAATAAAT
Source organism: Chitala chitala (assembly GCA_025773905.1). Taxonomy (NCBI): domain Eukaryota; kingdom Metazoa; phylum Chordata; class Actinopteri; order Osteoglossiformes; family Notopteridae; genus Chitala; species Chitala chitala. Next base: position 275,555 of record JABJVR010000095.1, on the reverse strand, counting down.
GTTAGAGGTTATGCACTCGTCACAGATAAATTACAGACAATAACACTTGCGTGGAGCATATAGCTCAGAAGCGTCCGCAAATTAGCAGTCTGTATTACAAGATAAATACGGTCACATTACCCAACGAGTTCGGCTTCCTGATGTTCCTCACTTCTGGTTATCTCTTTTGTCTTATAGAAAATCAAGAGGATGCTTATAGTACAAACAGTCCACCGTTTCCGTGAAAGGCGCATTTCTCGAGCGGAGTTTAATGAGATCTTTCCTATTCGGATTTTTGTTGTTAGTTTTTATTAGCCAGATTTCTCCCTCCGTTTTGGCACGCCGCTCCTTTCTATTGCTCACATTACCATTACTTACTCAGCAGCTGCACGCTAAAGCTCCGCGTCTGACACCCCGATTTTTTGATTGACGTGTCGTCAATCCAATCACATGCCGCATGCAAATCGCAGCGCTGTCTTAGCCAATGCAATAGGGGGAACGTTTACACTTTGTCTTTGAAGTTATGTTGCTGTAGTTGGATCGGCTGCAGACTAAGCGTGTCTAGACTGAAAATATACGAGGCATGCGACGCGTGGTCGAATTACTTGAACAAATTCTTAAAAATACATTTATTTCGCCAAAACTGTCAGGTATAAAAGTAATTTAGCAGGGGGGAAAAAAAATCAAACCCGAGTTCTACATGCAGTTCTTATAAATTAAACATTTGTACAGATTCGTATGTTTGCACAATTTAAATAACGTACTAAATTATACAGTTATTAATACAAATTTCCTTTCAACTGTCTTTTTAAACACATGTTGTAGAAATTACAAAATGTAAAAATGAAAACCTTTATACCAATTCACTTGTTAGAATCATGTATACACATATTTAATAAACTCAGGAGTGTACACAACTCAAAACAGTGGAGTATACTTTTGCATAGTCCCTTTGTGATGGCTCTAGAGTCCGAGTAACCTTTGTGGTGGCCAGGTGGCTCAATGGGTAGCACATCAAGATAGGACGCCAAAGTCTCCAGGTTCAAATCCCAGCCCAGCCACCTGGTGTGTCCTTGAGCAAGACACCTTACACTAGCTCATTGTAATAGATACAAAATGTTGTAAGTTGCTTTGGATAAAAGCGTCTGCTAAATGATTAATTTAATTTAGAGTCTTCAGAGAGATACCGTACTGATCATTAACGCCGCTGTTTTGGGCGCCCCACCCAACACCACAAACACACGCACACATACATGCAATCTCAGTCTGTCAGTTTTGCAAAAGAGATTCTTCAGTCTACGTAAATTTCTTGTGTGCAGAAGTAATGTATTAGCATATAATTGGGGTCTATTGACTACCGTATAAGGCCATACTAAAGTTTTTCTTTTTAACATTGATGAACAGTAACATCTAATATAATATAGTTGACCAAATATTTAGCTGTGCTGCAGACAATATAATTCACAAAGCTTTTCCTCTCAAATACAAAAGGTACTTGACCTCTGATCTTCACTTTTCTTACAGCACCTGGCCAAGAGTCAGAGCTGTCACAAAAAGGTTCAAAGCATTGTTATTCTTGCAACAGAGGAAGCACAGTCAGGAAGTGATGCCATTTCTTTTTCCTCTGTTTGAAACATTAATCATAAACGTGTAGCTGTGACTAAGAAGGCTGAAAAAAAAAAAACTAAACAGAATCAACTGTAAACAAATAAAAGTGAGACAACAAATCTATTCAGTCCATTCAATATTGGCTGTTCATTGCTGTTTGGCATGACTTGTGTTGAATGCTTACACTGTTTGACAAAAAGTGGTAATCCATGAAAAGGAAAATATAAATGGAGAGGCTGATGCTACACGCTGCCTACGGAACACTCTAGAAGGAATGATGGTTAGAACAAATAAAGGAGCAACAAGGTTTCTCTCTGTGGTTGGCCATAACAAAGGACTGGAGGTAAATACAGACACAACAGGAATCCAGGAAAGCCAACAAAAATAACAGACTGGCACAAAAGACACAAAGATGACAAGGCAAAGCTACAGTTGTCCTTAAGTTTTTTTTTTTTTTAACAATGAGTGATAAGTGACACCATATTTTCAATTCAGCCTTGAAGGTTTGAAGGGTTTGATTTTTATTTTCATGTGAAACACGCAGGTGTTCCAGGAGGGAACAAGATGATAGGCATTTGGCATATTTAGAAATGAAATTATATACAACTCATTCCATGAGGTATTAATAACTTCCACAATTAGAGTGTAGTTCTCCAATTTGTCATAAGATGAGCACATTAACACACTGCTAACGTGAGACTGTTTGCAGGCACTGACGGGAGGTAGGTTGCTGAACATGCAGAGCACAAAACCTAAATATGTATTATCGCTACAACATGCAAACATCAATGTCAACTGAGACCCAAAAAACAAAGGGGAATAAACCTGAAATGCATGAAAATTGCTGTGGCCTATTCTTCTTATCTCCCTGTGTCTACCTACACTGCTTCCATCCACTTGGGCTGCTTATCTTCATCAGTGTCCACTCACTTCAGCCCAGGCCAAATGGGAAAGATTAATTGCCCAGGCCTGACAAGTAAAATCCAGCCCTGTGTTGCACTATCTCCTCATGCGAGCTCCTACTTTACTCCAGACAGACTGAGAGCTTAGAATGGGAATGTTGTTAACAGAAGTCAGACAGCTGATGATAGACAGCTTGTGCAAGGCGTTGACACAGAAAGCTCTATTAGTGTGGAAATTCAACTAAAAATAGGCTATATCTTTTATCATGGCATGAAAAAGTAGTCTGTAATTTATTCTGAATGTTACACATTTCTTACCTACAAGTGTAATTACACGTGTATATGAATTTTTATCAATCTACTAATAAAATATAAATATGAAATAGAATAAATGATTTTACTGTGCCATGGTGCGGTGTTATAAGCAGATACATAATGCATCCAAAGAGTGAATGTAGCTGTAACTATGTGCAACGAAAAGAGCCTATTACCATAACGAGCTTGGAGCTGTAAGATGAACAGACCCAAGATGATGCAGACGGCTAATTTTGTCTTTTGGAAGAATGTAAGGGTTTTCTTCAGCCTGAAACATTCAGATCGTGTAGCATAACAAAGGCAGCGCTGTTACAGAAAGAAGGCTCCACAATGCAATGAGACAGAACCGTAGAACCAAACCTGTGTCTCTACAGTGTACCTGACATGTAATAGAGGGTTAATGAAGAGGGGGGGATAACGGCTGACCCTAAATGGAGCTGTCCGCTTTGGCGATCTTACAGCCCAGTCTGACAGTGAAAATCCCCAGAGGAGCCGTCAGCGGAGCTGAAGGAGCTGCCAGCAGGTTTCCGCTCAGTCCTGTCCCCGACGGACTGCAGCAGAGATGGCTCGGCATCTCTTCTCCCGAGAACGCGCAGTAATTGACACCGCAGCGCAGATCCGTCAGGCTTACAGAGGCGCTGCAACAGAACACCTAAGGGTTCGCGCTAATTAAGGGTCGCGTAACCACAACGCAAACAGGCGGTTGTGAGCAAGATAATTACACGGAGTTGCTACAAAATAATCCTGGAGTAATTATGTTCTCGATACACTTATCAATAATTAACTACATTCTCACTCACGGTCATTCTGGTGGCTTTGATAAGCTTAGCAATTATAGTGTATCACCTTGAGAAACTCTAAAGTGCAAGGACTGTTGATGAAATAAACGATGTGAGAAATGGAGACATAATTCTTCCCCCAAAAGTCCTGCCAATTATATGCTGTACTCCACTGCAATGCTTGCTTAAAAATTAACTAAAAGACTTGCTACAATATACACGTGTACCCTAAAAACACTGAACCAGGGTTTGGTTTTGATGTATTATTTACAACTTCCCTCTATGTTAAAATTGAATGAAGAATCTAAGCATTGTTAATTTGTTTTCCCCCATGATTTCTCTTAGTTAAATCCTCTCCATTTGTAAACAGTGTCTGTGTCCTGCCCATATCAAGGCTTTTGTGTCCATTGTGAAGTGCATGCTCCTCATTTCATCACTGCCGTACAGCCCAGATGTAAGCATCATAACGACCCCTGGAGGCATATGGGTACTGATCTATCTGCATTTACCACAGGAGTCTCTTTAACCTTCTCAAGACATATACCACCTGACTGCATGATAACGCTTTTCAACCTTGCTGAGAACATGCAGCCACAAGGAGCCATTACATTGTGCCCCAATAATTACCAGACATTATTTACTATTATACTTTGCATTTCAGTTGTTAGATGATAAATTCATCATTCAAAAATTTTAACGACATTAAAACTTTTATCACACACAACATTTTCAAAGCAAGTTCTTTTTTACAATAGGTGCAGTAATATCTTTTTCAACTCACAGAACTTTATTGTTATGGTTAAAAATGAAATGAAATGTAAATGGTAGTGTGGCAGTAGCATGCAGTGGCCTCTCGGTCCATTTATTTTATAAGCAGCCTAGTGACTCAATGGGTAGAAGATCAGGCTGCAATGTGGAGGTCTCCTGCCCAGGCCCCAGGATTGTTCTCAAGCAAGACACTCAGCACCAGCTCTCCAGGCACCACCTGTGGCTGCCTATTGTTCCCCCCAGGGGGATGGGCTAATTGCAGAGAACTAATTCCTTATATGTGGCTAACATGCTTGGCCATAAAACCCGAATCTGTTCCCTTAACATTTTTTATTGATGACCAGGGTTCAGTTTGGAAAGATACAAATTTATTAAAAGGGCAGAAAAATTATTCATTACTGAAGTTTTCAGTGTTGCATGTTTTATTAAAAAAAAGCAAGTGAAATAATTTGTGCATATTCGCATTACCGCTGTGTACATCTGAACTGAATGTGTCTGTTGAATCCAGGTATTTCTTTTTGAGGTATCACCATAGTGACATTTAAAATGATCGCTCAGCACACAATTTTTTTCAATCCATATTTCCTTCAGTTTACTACCTATTGTTAGTTGATTTTAAGGGCATTTTATCTTTGTTGTTATACATGGAATGAATTTTCTGAACAGTGTATATTTCCCCCCTTTTTTATTTTTACATGAACTCCTATGCAGTCAGGTTGCCTCTGTTTTAAATCTTCAGTTATATTAAGCACCTGTACCTGTCAGGGTCAGATATAGCCTGTCTCACCTGCTTTCGGAATCTCCAGTTCCGCCTAGTGCAAAAGATGGCATTTCTTTTGCCCCGTCTTGCAATATCAGAAAGCATGATCTGTCAAACCTACAGCAAAGGGCATGTAACTTAGATGTTTTACGTTAGAGGTGTTCAGTCAGCTGTTGACAGTCACAGATGGCAGATTAAGTTCTTCTCTGAGAAAATATAAAAAATGTACAGCATGAACGTTACCTTTTCCCTACTCAGACCTGAATGTGCTGACCTAGAATAATGTTTCAGTGTATTTGCTACCAAGAGAAAAATCCATCCATCCATCCTTACCCAATTCAGGGTCGCAGGAAGCCCAGAGCACATCCCAGGAAGCCCAGAGCACATCCCAGGAAGCACAGTGCAGGGGACACCCCTGGGCACACACACTCAATGGGCAATTTGCAAACAGCAATCAACCCAACCAGCATGTCTTTGGACTGTGTGAGGAAACCAGAGAAAGCCTGCCAAGCACAGGAGAATATGAAAACTCCACACACACACACGAGGCAAGAATCAAACACCACACCTGGAGGTGCGAGGCAAGGTGTGCTACCACCATGCGGGCCTAAGACAAATAATTAGAGACTATTTAATTAGCAAGTTATAGTGAACAAACTGCTACACAAGACATCTGCTCTTACCGGTCTTTCAACTAACTACACACTTGCAGAAGATATAATAGTTTCTTCTCAGCCAACAAATTAACCATATGGAATAGAGTCAGGGTGGAGGATATTGCATTGTTTCCAAGTATTAGACAAAAAAGACTGTTTGTTACATACTTTTCCCAAATGCACAGCATGCTTTCACAAATGCAAATGGCCACAGCTGGAAGAAAAATAAACCGCGCTGAGCAAGGAACAATCATTTCAAGCCCTTAATTGAACTCATCTGTCTATATGATACTGAACAAGCAGCCGTTACTTTCTATTACCAGGCTAGACACCAGGTGATGGTCCCTTTCATGGCAGACAATACTGCAGCTCAGGCAAGTCTTATACCTCCTCTTCTTTTCAGAATAAAGCGTAATAGCTAATGATTTCAGGCAGGTCTGCCTCCTCATTTGTCATATTTATTAATATATTTACATATTAAAAACTTGTTTAGGGTGGAACAGATGGTTTAACCATGTTTGTTTTATTGTGTATAAATATGCTGTTCACATTTTACATTATACAGCTGAAAAGAGAGTGTATATATCACTGTACTATATATACATATACATATATATATATATATATATATATATATATATATATATTTTTGGCTAAGAATCCCCTGAGGCTGAACAAAACCATCTGCCATTAAACTGAACAACAACATCTCTTTCAAGAAAACAGTTGAAAGTATAAAAAATTGTATCTGAGACAATGGTTATAGCAGAAGGTGCCTTTCTAAAAGAACAAGAAGGTTTTCTGGAGACTCATCAGGCACGCATGCATATTTACTATGAGGAGCTGTCAGATGAGCCGTCATTCCTTTGAAGGATGAGATGCAATTTCCAGGTGTACTCTCCGTGTGGGTCCTGGGCTGGTTTGATTTTCCACAAAGGTCATGTAGCTTCTTATTAGTTCGAGCCTGCAATGCTTCTCATTAGAACAAACCCCGTTTGTGGCACTGTACGCTTTTGCAACTGAGGAAGTCATGGAAGCACACCGAACTCGAACATAGTAGGCAAATATGTAACAAACCTCAGTGTGCTACTTGCATTCATTATGGAAAGACAGCACAGGCAGAATACAAGTCTATTCACTCATCACCAGCTGGGATTGAGACCACAGAATCTGCGTGTATTCAAGTGCCTGACTACTGATTCGTCTTAAATGAAAATGAATTTCAGTCCCTTCTTATCCCTTCATCTTCAGTGGAATAATAATGGGACCTCAAGGTGGAAACCATCACTGATCTGCAGCACAAATGAGCAGAAAGTACAGGAACGGCTTAATAAGAACATGCAACGTTCCACTAATGCCTATAAAACCCCCAACTGTGTCTGGATAATTTTAGTGAATCCGACCTTTATTGGTCGGAATGATTCTGTCAGCCAAAGGAAGGTATGAACACGAACACACACACACACACACACACACACACACACACACACACACACACACACACACACACACACACACA
>JABJVR010000095.1:254497-268169 GCA_025773905.1 Chitala chitala | reverse complement strand
CTCTGGGATGGGCTCCAGGTTTCCCCGCGACCCTCACCAGGAATAAGCGGTTAAGATAATGGATGGATGGATGGTTAACAGTTTTAGAATCATCCCTGACATTTCTACTCTTCATCAATTTTTGTTAACTAAGTTTTTGTCTTAATTTTCAGTATTTCATTGCCTTGGCATTCAGTAATATTTAATTATGATTTTTAAAAACGGTCAAATAGCTGAGTTACAATTAAATTATTTAAATTACAGTAATACATCCTTATTTTTATTTGGTCCTCATGCATTTAGGAGCAGGTTTTAAATAGTTTCTGTTATGTCTACATTTTTTATGTCGACTTTTTTTCGTATTGCATTGTTTATATTTGTATATTAGTAATATTTTCATATTTTTTTAACAGTTGTAAGTCATCTTTGCATTCTAATTGGCTCATAATTCTGACTTTGTTTAGTGATTCAACAACAGATTGTGTAGTTGATCTTGGCACATGTTACTGAAGGCAGAAAGTAAGGCTTCAGCTTTCATTTTTTTTTTTTTATCATAAAATTTGAAGGCATGCCAGTCAATGGGATACCCCATCAAGAACCATAGTAAGGCTGGGGATTACCTTTTAATGCATAAAACAATGAGTAATTAAAAAATAGTAGGGCAGAATAAAAAATGGATAAAACTTGACAGAAGAACTAGGGATACATTTTTAAGCAATTTTTATATCAAAAATATTTTATTGAGAGATTTGTGCCATGTTTGTAAAAAAAAAAAAAAAAAACGCTTGCTTTATTATATTTTCTAATATTTTGTGTGTTTTTTATGGATTTTTTAAATATTTGGTCATTTTTTGGTTCTAGTAAAGTAAAAAAAAAAAACCAATAATCTAGTAAAGATTTTTCTGTGTAAATAATGGTGATGACTGATGACGGGAGAGGAAAGATGCTCAGTTACCTCTTTTTAACGTTGCTCTTCATGAGTGCCTGCCATTTCATATGTCAAAAACACGTCTCCTGTCAGGGTTGTAGCAATCCTGAGTGGACTGGGGTGTAAAGTACAGAACATCCTGGCTGGAACACCAGCCCATTAGAGAGAACTTTCACTATTGTAAAACATTCACTAGGAATTCATTGTAATTTCGTTCATTCACCTGAACTGCATCTCTTACGTCTGAGAGGAAAGTGGAGCTGTTGCAGGCAGCCCGTACACACCCCTTGTACACATACCCAAGTGTGGATTTGGATCCGCAGAGTTTGATCTTTCCAGCTAATCCAGGTACATTTTAGTTTGTTTATGTGGTTTTGATTACTGTGAATTAGTACTGTCAAATACCTAAACCAGGTACATTTTGTTTTGTTTGTGTGGTTTTGGTTATGGTGGATTGTTACTGTCAAATAGATTAAAGAAATTGATGGTAAATTTAAGGAAGTAACGCTACCCCTTTACCTTGACATCAGTCTTTCAAGGAATACAAAACATATTAAAAATATCCAGCCGCTTGACGTTTTCCATCCTAATGATGTAAGTCAGTGTAGTGTGCAGTGTGATCCCACTGTTTCCTTTCATAACTGTTGGGTAGAAACCACCCTTGACATCACATTAGGTATTGAACAAAATAATTGCCATGCTCAGTTTATCTACTTGACTTTCACATTCAAGAGCCTGCCTGCTCAATTCTGACATTTTCTGTTTTTTTTTTTTTAACATTGAAGTAAGCAAAACCCAAAGGGAAATAATAAATAACAGTGATTTAGGGGAAATGTGGTTGGTCAGTGTTTATCTTTTGGCGTTTAAGAACGATCAGTAGCAGCACTTGATTGAGAAGATCCTTTAATATGAAGCTGTGGTTAAGAAGGTGCACCTCTGGTCATTGTCAGCACAGATTACTCCATGGCAGCCTGACGTAATGCAAGTCCAGCCCGAGGAGCCATTCCTCTCCCATCACTAATTTTGGGTGGTTCCTAACCGATGTCTGCTTGATGCATTTGAGATTAAAATTCAGTTATATGTCATTAAAAAGATGGTGGCTGAAAGGCTGGCTTGGAGCGTGGAGTCAGTCTTTATTTTTACCCTGAGTGATTGGAGTTTCTGCCTTCAGGTTTGTACACATTCCCTTTAGCTTGCGTTTATTCACATTGTTATATTTGTCATCCAGCATCATTTTCCTTTCGCCATTTAAAGCTTTGCAGTTTCTCATCTCTTAACTACGTGCTTTCGTGTTTAATTTTTAAACATTTTTTTTATAGGAAGACGTAGATGTGTGTTACATTGTTCTGCGTTTTCAGTATTTTGGCCGAGTTTAAATCGGTGTAAATTATGGTTGTTGCATAGCCTGGCACGTTGCTTTAACCGATCAACATTGGGAGTCCGCCATTTTTGTCAGTTTTGGCACAGCTTGATAGAGTGTACCCTGCAAGGGTGGTTGGGTTTATATTGAAGCAGGGGCTTCCTTAACATAGTGAGTGCTGTGCTTGATTCTCAGTGCTTGCGGTTCCTCTGCTGGAGAGAGAAGTGGGCGGTGCTCAGGGGGAGGAAGAGGAGAGGAGTGGGTGGAGCTTGGTGAGGGAGGGGAGGGAGCCACTGCAGATGGTCCTGTTGGATGCTTTTATTAAAAAAACACAAGGTGTGGAAGGGTAGCTATTGGTGACATGGATATTTTCATCAAACAGTGCACCATAGAAGCCCCTTCCACCGTCTACCACCTCATCTGTCAACAGCTATGCCCCGTTCCCCTTTGATCAAGGTGCCCACAACCAGTGTAGTTCTGCACTTCAGATTCCAGTTTGCCCAGTAGTAACTGCATGTTTTATTTCTTTATTGCAGCACTGTATTGTGCTGTGTATTTTCAGCAAACGTCCTTAGCGTCTGTGAGTCGCCGCTGCTTGATCGCTGCGTTACGCACTTTGGTGTGTTTACATGGCACTGACGGGGTGACAGATGAGCAAGCGGTGCTTTGGATTAAAGAGATTTCCTGGTTTTATCGTATTTGTCACTGAATTAAATTATTTAGAAACAGTTAAACGAATATCAGCACAAACCAGATATGTGTAAAGTGAAGGCTTAGCTCCCTGTGAGTGTTCAGCCTTGATGTTTAGTCACAGAGGGGGGAAACACTGCAATGATTAATCAGAAGCTTGATGGCTGTGTTGCCAGCGTATGCTCTTCTAGTAAGAAAACTGTATTGTTATTGCACTTGGGTTCATCTTTGTACTTGTTGTTAGGTGCTATGTAAGTAAAGGTTGATTTACTTTGATTACAAGGGGATGTAAGACTTCTCTGGGAGCTTTTGTGAAAGTGAGGATCCTTTGTGGCTCTTGATCCCTTTGTGCTGAATGTGCTCCATGAAGGGGCTGCTTCTGCATGTGTAAATGTGAGAGTTGTCCTTGTGTGGGTCTCTGCAAAATGGCTGCTGCGCCTTATCACTTCATTAGAGAAGATGCACCCACACTGTCAGGTGTGTACATGGATGTGCCCTTTGCCTTCTGTGACACGGTTCATGTTCATGGACACGTTTATTTGCATTTGGAACAAACTCGCTTTTGGTGTTTGGAATTTCTTTTATGTGGTATATGGGTTTTCCTTGTTGCTGGATTCAGATTTGTGGGATACTCTTTGTTGATATGGCAAAATTTATGCTAATTTACCATTTAATATTAGATTATCAAAGGTTCCAGGTTGGAGAATTCCTTTTCAAACCCTAACCATTGGTTCATGTACATGTATATGTTTTGGCTTGGAGTAGTATTTGTTAAATAAAATAAATAGTATTTTAGTTTGTGGTGACCAGGATTCAACAGACTAGTTACAGGACAGCAATACTTTGTTTTTATGGAACACTGCTGGACATGAGTTTAAAAAAATTGTATAAATTTTTATTGAAATAAGAGCAGCTGTAATTCCAACATTTCTGTGCTAAACCTATTTTACAGCAGAATTTGATTTTATGTAGTCATCAGACATAAGAAGATTAAGGCTCTTGTATATAACGTACTTTTTGTGGGTCTCAGTTGCTAATTGAATGCCATTGGGTTTCATTAATTTCAGCATAATGGTGGCCTGTGACACAGCAGTGCAGGGAGGACCACTTAAAAGGAAATCAGACGGTTGGTAGAAGGTCTCAACGTGACAACTAACATGGGAGAAAGATAGGCCTGCTGCTTATTAAAATAATAATAGTTATATGCTGTTGGTGTAATTTCAGGACATGTGAAAACCCTGTTTTAGGTCTTTATTTTTGAACGGTTTTTATGTATACTTTGTAATGAGGAGGTCAATAATGTTATTTACAGGTACTTATGAATAATCAAAGTCTTGTATTGATATTGAACTGAAATAAATCTGTTTTTCAGAAGTGACTTTACTAAGATGGTTGCCCCTACACAGTGCTGAAAAATTAAGAAAAAATGTCTCAACTTGATTAAAAGCGGCAACAAATCAGATATAAAAATTTGACGGGGTAGAGGTGGTTTTTGGCCACTGCCATAAGCTCAGGGACTAAGGATTATTACACATTTCATGCTTCTGTGTGAAGAGCCTGTAGCATCCATCAGCTGGTCAAGCTTAAAGTTCCTGCAGGTAAAAGCAAGAATGAATATGAGTGAGGAAGAGCTGTGAGACACAGGCCAAGCTGAGTGGGTGGCAGGGACAGGACCTATAGGTACACAGATTTCCTCCAGTGGAAGATAGAAGTTGTGTTTGAAGGGTAGATCAGCAAACCCTTTCTTGAGACAACCCAGTCATTCACTCATGAGTCCTTGTCGTTGACCGGTGCCTGTATGCTTCTTTATGTAGTGAGGAACATGTGTTCATCAGCCTTCTAAAATTGGGCGGGAATGTCTTTGAATTTACAGTGGTGAAATTTATTGTTGTAGTAGTTGAGTTTTTAAATTCTGACTAACCCCACTTCAAACCAGAACCTCAGAAACTCACTTACAGTCTTTAAGAAAGGGCTCAAAACTCCACCTTTATAGCAGTCACTTTCGCACTAATAATACTCGTGGTATTTCCAGGTGACCTAAATTTATTTATTATTTATTTTTTTTTATCAGAACTTTGTTGCCATTGATTGTGACTTCTGTAAGGAGGGGCATTGTGTCATATAATACCTGTATCTGTAATTACATTATGCTGTATTTTACACTCAATTTAATGTTTATACTTAAACCTATTGAAGTGTTTGAAGGATTTTTGATAATTGTGTGAGAATGTTTGAAAATACTTTTTAAAGGCTTCGAGATTAAACCAAAAATGTGATATTAGTAGTTTCATAACAGTTCTGTGAAACGTCAGCTTGTCATCTCGTAAAATTGAATGTATATTTGAAACCCATATAAATAATGGAAACATAGTAAATGCAATACAGTAAACAAGTATAAAAAATAGAACAATACAACAGTATGTATTAAAGTATACAAAACATGTACAAAATGAATCATCACTGTTTCATGTGGGGGGGGGGAGAGACACTTTTGTCTGCATGTTGTGCTGAAGGCTGAGCTGAACTCAGTAAATTTAATGAATTAAAAGTCAATAAGTGGGCTTGCCTTTTAGGGTGCATTGAGCCATCAGACATAAATCCTTTTCAGTTTTTCAGGTCACAGAACTGGACCTTCATGTACTTCCTGTGAACCTGGTGAAATTCCCTGTGCATTGCCAATTTAGCTGTGGTGTCTTGGCACTCGGGCCTCACACTGTACTGCTTTATTCCTGCGTGCGTAGTACAACCTGTTTGGCCCTGGTTCGCCGTTCTGGCAGAACATAATACCTACATTCTTATGGCCACTCTGATATGCTGTCAGTTTAGTCACATCTTCCGTTTGGTCTTTTCTTCTGCTCGTTTAATGTTTGGTGCACATTAATATTTTAACAGCGCTGCCGCTGATTGGCATTGCTGAGGTAAGTGCTCACGGACTGCACATGAAATTAGATTTAGTGCTCATTAGCCTCTCCTTCCAAATGGCCTGATATAGACCAGTCTGGGATTGAATATTGATTCCCTCCTCTTGCAGTATTCGTGCCTGTGGTACACGTGACTAGACCTATAATGGACGTATACTGCCTGTAATTCTTAATATACGTGATGCAACAATATTCGTCATTAAATGTGCTAATGTAGCATCTAATTTTAATCGCAATGCATTTTTATATTCAGATATACTGCACACCCGAAGCATTGCCAACGCTTTTATTAATACTAATGCGGGCGATATTCTCTTGCTAAACTATTGGGTCGTTTAAAATAGAGCTTCCCAGATCGTCTGTATTTGGTGCATGTCAGAGAGAGGGATCGTAGTGGCTGTGTTAATGCTGATGCAGTTTGTATCTTGAGCTGGACGACTGATGGGGATTTCAGAAGCCCGCCAGCGTTTGGACACGCAGGCCCACATAAACATCCATTGTTTTAATGGCTGTGCTTTTGTTTGAGCGCACGCTGCTGCCTGTCTCTCTTTATGTTTTCATCTCTGTTATACTCCACTGCTCAGAGCACATGGAGCCATTTACCACTGAAAATAAGTTGAACTGCTGCAGTACAAATATGTTGTGCTGCAGTGTGTCTGTGAATGGACATTAGCCAACTGGGACATTTAATACAAAAATTCATGTTTTATGTAATGATAATTTAAAACCATGATGTAGTTATACAGGAGGTTGTTGCATAGAATGTTGAGAGAGCAGCTGTTTGCATAGTTAGATTGAATAGGCAGCTTTGCATTATTTTCAGTGCTGCATATTTAAGAGGATTGCTCGCATCGCGTTGTCCAGAAGAATGGTTAAATCCATTCGTGAAAACTTGCCAAGACCAGAAATGAGATTGTTTTGTCTATGATTGGTTTGCTGATTGCTGGCTTATATCCCCTGGAGAATCAACCTCTTCACAACCAAGTTGTGAAGTGGCATTTTTAAAAATGTGTATTGTTTCAGCCATGTGTAAAGCGTGAGAAGTGTCCTCCCTACATGCTTTCTAATTTGGGAATTAAATATAGGATTAATTGCTAACTTGTACCATAATTGAAGTGTGTCCCCCAGTTACTTTACGGTGGGTATTGTAATTTAATGTATGTAATATATTGTGTATTTATTTGGAAAGTGAATGCCCTGCCTTTGCTCTTGGTTTTGGCAGTAGCTATTTTGCTTATGGAATCCCTAAAGTGTAAAGGAAGGTATTGGCTTGGCAGGGTGTGTGTGGGATCTGCCATTCCGCATGGTGAATGTGGAAGGTGAGCTGTGTTGCTATAGGCTCATGCACATGCTTGGGGCGGAGACCAAAATCACACTGGAGAGTGAAACTAGACCCCTCCATTCTTCTGGCAAGCTGATGGCAGATCTGTTTGTTTTTCCATGATGCACATGTGTGCTGCCATAGGGCCCATGTACAATAAAAGGCACATGGAGCTGTGTTAGGCAGTCTGACTTATTGATTAATATCCCTTGTTCTAAGGACCTCTAACACCCTGTTTTAAAGGTGTTAGAGGTCCTTAGAACACTGTTACTGGCTGCCTTCTCACCTCAGTTTAACTACTTTGGTTCTCTCTGCAACCTCCTGAAAATGTCAACACATGCACCACCGTGTAATTACTGCTGCCATTTGCTTTTATTTGAAATTTTTTAGGCTTAAGGAAAAAACAAAAAACTGAGACGGTATATTTAGAAGAGGGAGCAGTTGGGATTGTGAGGGTGAGTCATTGGTGCGAGGGCCCCGGGGCTTGACTGTGACGCTGCCGGCGTCTGTGTCAGGAGGACATCTTTGAGGATGTGTCACTGGCGGCAAAGGGAGAAGGGGGGCATATGTGCATGCGTGATTGACTTTGTGTGTGTTCTAGGACTGAGTCCACACAGCTTGTTTCGCTGTGCCTTTTTGTGCACGTAGTCATGGCAACACTTTTACTGTGGTTATATGAGACATGTTTATACTGAATACTTAACTTCACTGACTGGAGGTCTTAGTGGTCTTTTTTTTCCCCTTCCCCCAGTTTATTTCTGTACCTATATTAAACCTGCCCTTCAGTTACACACCATGTGAATTTGATTGATAGGTTCATAGGGTTTTTTTTAACCAACAGCTTCCGTTTGTTAAAGTGATTTTATGTAGCTGTGGTTTGTACTTATGAGTGATTAAAACACAAACACTGTTCTGTGATTCCTGTTAGAATGTGTCTATGTGAGCATGTCATGATGACTGTTGCTAGCTATCAGTTTTAACAGCAGCTGCAGAAGTTCACAAAACTTGTATGATGTAGCTTTGTATATAGGTTTGTCATCAAATGGTTATCTGTAGTTACTATAGAAGCAGTTACAAACCTTTTTTCACATTAAATGTTCAAGTTAGTTTAGTGATTTTATAACACCCTTAATATAGCTTAAAATCAACATGATAATCAACTACAGTCAGTTAGTATTATAACTGTATTTTTACATACCAAAATATCTACATGTAAATTCCCTCTTATTCAAATATGTTTAAAAAATGTTAATGGTCAAGTTTATTTAAAGTATATGTAAGAACAACAGGAGTTGACCAAAGCGCTGTATAGAATTAAAGCAAGAAATGCTGCAATACCAAAAGATCAATATTTATTTAAGAAAAAATAAAACATGAGTCATTTATAAATTCAGTCAAGGATAATTACAGTACTGTTGTTGTATTTGCTGAAAAGGTAAGTCTTCTACTGATTCACATTTTCTCTATCTTGTTGGTTGGGTTGTGATGTATTTTATTTAAGGACAAGGATGTGTTTGATGTAGTCTAGTTCTACACAATGGATAACGATATAGATAAGGTGTCTTTGTTGTCATTGCGTTAAAAATACAATAATTTGAGTTCTCTTCCATTAGGGAAAAGACGTAAAAACTTCATAACACACATCCTTACATAAATGGTACACTCATATGATTAATATCATTCACTTTATGTATCAACATTCACCGTAAGCATCGTAAAAACACTGCAAGGTCATCGTGAGATAATCGCATGATTGTAAGATGTGATAACTGTGGATTTTATTCCAGATTTGAGATGTCTGAGCACTTTTTTTCAAATTTATCACCTGATGTAAGAGGTTGAAGTGCACGAGCAGCCTGGTTGTGTTCATTACGTCTGTAGATGGGCTGTTTTCACATCAGGGATGAGGTCAGGGAGTATGGGTGGTGTGAGGTGTAAATGTCATCACCTGAAAGGAAAGCCCAAATTCATCCAGAAGTTCCTCAGACACACTATTTCTGGCTTAACCGTGAGGGTGTTCTTCTGAACAGCTGATAGCCGCTGTTTTTGTGTGAGGTGTCGAGCAAAAACTGAAAGTCTTCCGCAACATAAATTACCACGAGATACCTCTTGGCTGTGGATGATCAAACATCACTGCTGGAAACGCGAGATGCCGGCATCTTCCTGTTTACAAATGTGTGCATGTTACTGTTACCCAAGAAAAGATGAAGATGATTTACTGGGGCTCAGTGGCTCTCTATTGATCAATGTGTTATATTGATGTCCTTGTGAGGAAGCAAAATAATTTCTAACAGAAATAGACCTTGTGGACCTGAAAAGATGGATGGCCTGGTAAATCAAGGTGAGGATGCTTGATGGACATGTGAGATGTCTGGAGACTCAGTCCTGACTTCCTGTTTTTATTCTCATTTTTGTCATACCATTTAGTTCTGTAATCATACATTTTTGGAAATGCTAAAAATAACTACATTTTGTTTTTGTATTAATCACATAAGGTAATGTAGCAGCATTTTTCTATGTTATAAGAGAACTGTAATGTTCTGACATTCAGCAGGCAGTCAGTAATCATATGCCTGTTTTGCATGTTGTTATCAATATGAGAAAATCATTTTTGTCTGAACTGATTATTGCGGCTAAAAATAATATTCTTGAAGTGCGTGCACACGCACAGGGACACATTATAATGCTTTTAGACGGACTGGGAATGTCAGAACAGAGTAGGGGTTTTTATTAATCCCAGTCACACATGATGAATCGCTTGGCTGTGCTTTCTGCGCTCCTGATGGTGAACAAGCGGACGCCCAGGTGCAGGGAATCCTCTTTCCTGTGAAAGGCTCTTATTGGATTACTGTGCTCATCGTGCTCTTGCCTTTCTCCCTTCCTCCCCTGCGCGTACGACCGACCAGCTTTGCTTTTCAATATTCCTGTTGCCGAGCCGACTGTATTTATACATTTTTAATAAACAAAAGCTGGGTAGGGGGGCTAGGGTGGAAGGGAGAAACATCGTTGGGCGTTTATTGCCTGAATGGTGCTGATGCTTTGCTTGTGGGCTGGGTTGCCCACTGTTATAACAGGAATGTAATAAAACCTCAGTTTGCATTTGCTGAGGGTAAACTAACGCTGGAGCCGTAGTCATAGACTCTGTGTTTTTCTTTTTTCCTTCTTTCTCCCCAGGTTCTCAATGAAGACTGATGCTGGGCATGTGATAAGCCATCTCCAGAGTGCCGAGCCAACAATAAGCCACAGCTTTATTTTTTTATCATTACCCCCCCATCCCTCCCCTCCTGCGGCGTGACGGTTGTAGCCCTGGGAACGGTTTAGTGGCCGAGCCGTCACGTTGCATCTTCATTGCCTTCACCGGAGTTGGGCGTTAAGGAGAGCGGGGGAAAGTCAGTGTGTGCGAGCGCTTCTGACAGGAGCCAAGGGGGCGGGAGCAAGTTGGGGGGGGGAGGTTTCTTCGGATCAAACGGGAAAACAAAACCACTCCTCCGCTCGGCGCCCGCCTTGGATGGACAGCGGAGCTCTGAGTGCAAAGCCCTTTCTTAGCTTTTAAAGCCAGACCGCTGGATTAATGCCATTTGCTGACGCCCGGAACCTCTCATTGTCAGGTCCACAGCTGTCCGTCTTTCTTCTCCGCTAATTAGGCTAGCAGCAGCGCAGACGGTATGGGAGTCCTCATTTGCTACGCGCTTATTCTCACTCTCATCTGTCAAAGCCATAGTCTGGGTGTCAGAAATCCACTTTACCGGATTAAAAGGTAGGATGTTATAAGTCTTTTTTAAATGCAAATGAAGTGGCTCACAGATGGCAGGTTTCGTTAGAGTGAAATGTGTACAGTAGTAATGTAAGAATTCACCCTGTAGGAATGGCTTTTGGTTCTGTTTCTTCTCATATTTGGTTGAAGGAGCTACTTTTTGACTTAAGTTTTTTTTATTAAGTGCATATGTTGCTGAATGTACGCTATGTTGCACTGTTACAAATAACAAACATTGTAATGAACAATGGAAGCCAATGTAGCTGTTTGTGGCTACATTTTCTAATTAATGAAAATTAAAAGTGAACAATTGTTTCTCATTAGAATTTGAAATTCATCTTTTTTCATTTTTGCTGTAAAATATAAAAAAATATATGTTTACGGATTTGTTATTTTGTTAAATTCAAAATATGTCATTGCATTACAGCTTCTAATTCATTATGGAGACAATGTTTTGTGTTGGTTTGCTAAAGCTTTTTTTGTCAATGGTTGTAAAGCTGACAGATTTATATTTTGATTGTGAAAAGACAATGCGGTGCCTTTTTTTCTGCTCATGGGGTGTTTCTGAAATAGCACATGTGAAATTAACACTTAAACATGAGCCAATATTCAAATTTGAGTACAGTGTTGCGAAGTTGCGTCTGTTTTACTGATGTTCGTGGCCCGTGTGCTGAGCAGGTATCAGGAAAACACCAGGCCCGACACTAACGACTGCCCCAGGACATGGAAACCTGTCATCATGCATAATTCCTACAATTTCTCTATGGATATCCGGATGCCAGGGGTTATTCCAACTGCGGTGAGTACCTGCAGCATGAAGCATATGTGTTCTGTTCTGGGCAGCGAAGTACCATAAGCCAGGCTTTACTTTTATTTCAGCTGTTTTTCTAAATGGGTGTGAAGGGAGAAAATGTAATGAAGTGTAATGATGTTTAACTTCAATGGTTGCATCATTCTTATATGTAGGGAACTTGCAGCAATGTGGTTAAGCAGCATTTGTGTGCATATTTCATATTATTTCAAACTTTTTTGTATTTATTGCTTCACCATACAGTCCTAAAACTGGCCTGTAAATTTTGCAGATACGTATGAAGTAGGATTGTTAGTGATATGATGTTTCTCAGCTCATTGTCAGCAGTGTTGCCTGATGAAGAGGTACATGTCTCTGAGTATTTGTGTACACATTGATTCTGCAATTTCCTCATTAGTAAAAGAGTGAGTCATAACTGTGGACAGGCCTAATTGTTTTGCAAGCCCGAAGGTTTCCAAACCGTGCGGTATTGAATTTCTGCTGTGATGCATGTTAAAATCTCAGCTGGTTCACTATAACAAAGGCAGGTATACATCCGGAGACCAGTCAGGGATGGGAGCCGTCGAGACGTTGTGTAAATGAAGGTCTTACTTCTGAATCCATGACGCTTCTTTGGTGTGTGAAAGTTGTTGAGAAGTGGTTGGCAAAGGGTGGGTTATTATTATTCTCTGTGCAGGCCTGTGACTCATCTGCGAATGATTCATCACAGTCCTTTGCTAACATCTTCGCTAAAAGGATTACATAGCGGTAACATCCCAGAAAAACAAGCTCTAACCTTTGCTGGATACCTTAAGTTGCAACGTGTTGTTGAATCTTGGTTGAAATCTGCAGTGAAGTTGTTATTATTGAAGTTGTTGCTTTATGACCCATGTTACTTCATACGTTTTATCTTTAATTATACCTTAGAAAATAATTTTGTCATCTGCCATTATTTCAACATAATTAGTCGTTATTCCAAAATAATTGGGAAGAGAATGCTTGGTTTTAATGAATGTTGTCCAGCTCTTCCAGTTGGATTAAAATGCTGCATTTCAGTACATGGTTTGTAGATGCCCAAAGAACAAAAATTAAACCATCCATCCATCCATCCATCTATCCATTATCTCAACCGCTTATTCCTGGCGAGGGTCGCGGGGAAACCTGGAGCCCATCCCAGAGCACATAGGGCGCAGGGCAGGGGACACCCAGGGCGGGGCGCCAACCCACCACAGGGCACAAAATTAAACCATTGTCATTAATATTTTTTTTATTGTAAAAGGTAAACAGGAATGTTAATTTAGAAAAAGGTGGTGTTCTGTCTGCAATGCAGTGTCTGAGGAATGCTAGCAGCCATTAATTGCATCATGTGAAAATGCAAGAAATGTTTTCCCATATAGTAATACTGGTTATTTATGTATTTTTATGACCTTGCTGAACACTCGTGCCAGTTTTTCCATTTTAATTTTGTTGTAAATTCTGAGATGTTGGCACAGTAATTGTTTAATTTTAACGTGAATGTTATTCTTTGGAGCATCTGTTGTTGTTGTTGTTGTTGTTGTTGTTGTTATTAACTGTATTTTTTAAAATGGGAATAAAATAGTGCCCCTGTATATCCTTTAGTGCAACTTGATAACATCAAGTACAAAACTGAAGTATTGTATTTACTGTCTGTCACAGATTTGATTTGATGCAACTATAATGGAATATTCAGACAAGTCAGATTAATGAAATCATACTCTGCTAAACAGAAAATTAACGGATGCAAGGCAACCGAAAGCCATTAGCCTTTACTAAATAATACGCTGTCATGTTTATTGTACTGTGACGACATACCATGACAAAGAAAATTATTTGAGTCTTGGTCGCGGGGGGGGGGGGGGGGGGGGGGGGGGGGGGGGGGGGGGGGGGGGGGGGGGGGGGGGGGGGGGG
>JABJVR010000095.1:238585-254397 GCA_025773905.1 Chitala chitala | reverse complement strand
CCCCCCCCCGCCCTCACACACTCACACACACACACACACACACACACACAGACACACACACACACACACACACACACACACACACAGAGCCCTGCAGCAGGAGACCAGGTTGAAATGACAGTCTGACACATCCTCCAGCCCTTTTCCCACATTTTTTAACGACCCGTTTGCCAGGCACGTGTTCTATGTGACCTTTAATTTTACAAAAAAAAAGAAACCTCTTTGAACTGTTTCGGTTTAGTTGTTCCATTTTTATTCATACATACATACATATGCGCACTTTCGCTCTGCCTTTTAATTATTCAACAGCATTCGCTGCACCCTAGTGTCGTGACTGAAATACTGTACCTTCGAAAGGTGTGACAGGGTGACCTGCTGACAGGAGATTACACAGCTACGTGGAGCGTGTTCTAGCAGTCTTTCAGTGGAATGCAGAGATAGTTAGTTTGAGTGTGTTTGGATAAGCAGAGCAGAATTCCATTGTGGTCCCTTATAAAGGCTGTTGCTATGCATGCACTGTTTTATGCATTATGTCAAATCTGGTGTTATTTGTGTCTGATGCTAGATAAAATTTTCCATAAAAATAGCTATTTTTTGTCTGATGAAATATGCCCTGTGTTTTGTTCTGCTGATAATGATTACACACTATTGGATAAGTTACGATGTTCTAAATTCCTGAGATCGTCTTGTTTTTATGTAATTAACACAGATTTAATTTGTTTACCTGGGGAGATATCTGCTGGCTGGTTGGTTGAAGAATAACAGAGTACTTTAATATTTTCAGGCATTTTATCCAGCTGCAAATGCAGTGGAAGTTGAATATGGAGACATACTCGCTACTAGGTGTATGTTCACAGGCGAAGGGAAGACCTCAGTCACTACGATTGGGTGAGTTCTTTTTTTTTTTTTTTTTTCTCTTTTCTTTTCATGTCATCTTGCACAAAACACACTGAGGTGCTCTTTTCATGTGGGGGTTATCACATGTCTGCAAAGGCGGCTCGCTCTCATTGTCTTATCTACAGGTTTCTAATCCACCGAAACGGCAACAGGGTGCAGTAATGAAGTGTGAAGGCAGGGAGGCCATTTTACAGTCTTTATAGCACAAGTATGAAATGGCCACCTGTCACCATGTTAAAAAGTATTGTACTTCCTGCTGTGGTGTGGCTGGGAGTAGATGTACATAACTTACATGTACATATATATATACATATAGGGAGCACTGATGCATAGTTTTGTAGTTACTACATTGATGGTGTCATATTGTATGTTGTACACTAAAGTTTCATTGAGATATATAATGAGAACTACTAACTGACTAAAATAAAAAAAAATAAAAAAAATCCAGAAGCATTTTGTAGACCAGTTGCAGGGGTGATTATGGTGATTGGCCCTGTCTGCGTGTCTGCACAGGGATGGTGGTGGGGATTGTCCCTATCTGCATGTCTGCACAGCGTAATGTTTACTGGGCTGTATCAGCTGGTGTTGGTTGGGTTTCCTGTCTCTTGGAGCAGCCTTCTCTTTTCTGCTCAGGGACCCAGCAGGCATCATCAAACAGTCTGAAGTGTCCAGGGAGTTTGCATAACACACAGCCTTCTGTTTTGAGCTGTCACTGCGGCTGCACGTGTGCACGCACGCTCATGTGCTTCACATCTTCTTGGTTGCCATGGGGAATAAACTGCTGCTTGACGGTGCTTGTGGAAGCTGTGCTGACGTGTCTGTAAGACACTCGTCGCTCCGCATCTCAGACACCATCTTTGCTCATGCAGCCATTCACAGAAAGGCTGGAAAGCAACCAGAAATAATGGGTTATGGGACAGTCCCCCCCTTCTCAGAGATATCCTACATTGTTCAGGACCCCTGACAGCATCATTGTCAGCTTATCTATGTGTTTCTCCACAACAGTTAATGTGTTTATAGTTTGTTTATGCGGTCTAATTTCTCTGTCAACAGGGGCACCTCTGAAGATGAGATGTGTAATTTTTATATCATGTACTACATGGACAGCAAGTTTTCCATCCCTTACATGAACTGTGTTGAGAATGGCAAAGCTGACCTGTTCAGAAACATCCCAAAAGAGGCAAATGTTCCAATTCCTGTGAGTCCTGACATGATGGCAATGATGCACACTCATGGACATCACACAGGTACAGAACATGCACCTTATGAAACCTTAAACTAAAAATGTTTTCTTTGTGTTATATGCCTTAGTATATCATAAAATATCTTCCCAGGATGGAGTTTGTTGCCTTTAGCGAGATGTAGCACACTGATTATCTTATTATACGTTTTTTATTTTTAGTCGGTCCACCCCCCGACCCTTTCAGTGTTTTTATTTATTTATTTTTTTATTCTTTTTTCCAATAATCAGGATGCTAGTGTTTTCTCATACTTTTTTAAAGGTTTTCAAGAGACCTCAGCTTCGCGAGAGCCAAAAAGAGATGAGGAAGATGCTCTGGACCAGGGTAAGTTGTCCTTGTAAGCCAGACAACATGATAAACGGAGAGCAGCAGAGCGAAAGCGTTATTTCTAATGTTTGTCATCCTGCACAGCCTGTTCAGAGACGTGGCCTTCACAGCACACCGACAACGGGGGTTTGTCAAAGCGTACAGGCGCCACGTGGGTGTTGGCAAAAAGACTTCCGAAACAAAGCAGGGAAAATAACATGAGAGGAGCAGAGATTTATACAGAAAACAGAATCAGCTCGACAGCAAAGCGGTAGAGAAACTAATCATAGCAATGGCAAAGGAAAAGTGGTACCGTAAAAGAAAAAGACGATATTTATTATGACAGATTTAGGCAGCAGTGCCAATGTAGATGTCATACTCCTCAGTATGCAGTTGACTGTAAACACTCAGTGAAAATGTTGAATTAGGGCTGCTTTCTTTAGATGTTACAAAGAAACCAAATGGTTCTACCATATTGTGCTCTCCTAAGTAATTACTGTGTAGGAAATGCAGGAAAATCTGCATAGAATTTCAGTTTGGACATTCCATTAAAGTAACAAAATGATTGGTGGATTCAGATTGCATAATAAATTATTCCAATTAGGTTCAGATTGTGTAGTGTTGATTGGTTAGCCTTCCAACAGATTTATCAGCTGGCCTTCAAGAGAATTGGGTTTTATTAGCAGTAATGGAGTCAGGGAGCTACGGCAGAAGATTGAGGAGGTATCAGCACTGAGGTTGGTGCTCAAGGGCCAGTTACCATGGATACGCTACCCTCATCCTCTTGCATCACATTCAAGGATTTTAGGATCTCAGCATGGAGCCTTCATATGATTTTTTTTATTGTAGAAATTCTTGAGCACTTTGAACTCACCAGGAATTGTTGCCATGGAATAATTTAGTAAATAAAATATATACCAGGTTTCCATGCAATTAGGGACACTTCCCTATTGATTCAGTCACTGATACTGAAAGTAATTTTTGGGTTCACTGCGCATGTTATATAATTAGCTTTCCCTAAATAGATTACTAGCAGCAGAAGTACAAAGAAGGGAGAAGTAATTCCTGTATTGGAGAAAATGTGTAGTTTATCTTCTTTGGTACAGGCACATGAGGCATTGATTTAGATGTGACAGGATATCTTGTTCTGTGGCCCTTCCAGGTCGAACATGTGGTTTTGTAATGTACCTTATGCTGTGAATGTGCTGTAGTGTCATTGTATTGTGAACATTTTAGTAATGCATGTGCGTTGTCTGGTAATGCTCCTAATTTCACATGAGAAAAGTTAGTGATTAATGTGAGCAATATACTTATTTTCTAATTGTGAATTCCATTAGATTTAAATATTTTAAACTGTGGTTAATGCCAACATTAAGTTAATTTTTCTTTTTAAAAAAATAATTATAAAAAAGGTAATAAAAAGCTTTTTTTCCCTCTGAAGAAAAGATTTACAATTTTTTAAAATATGAAGGCAATAGTCTCCACAGTATTACCTTCATGATTAAATTTAGACAGTAATGCTTTTTTCATTACTGTTAGAAATATAAATTTGTATAGTTTGGTCGTTTTTCAAAATAATATATTAATGTCCATGCATTGGTATAAAATGCTAGATTGGCTGTATTTGTTTTAATTCCCCACGAGTCATGAACCGTGCACCTGCTCAGTGCAGTTTAACAGCTCTGCAAACAAAAGCAGATAATTCTTGTAAATTAAACATGTATCAGTTGTGAACTCCAGTTCTGCTTTTATACATTTTGTTTGCATGTGTGACGTTTGTGTAACATGCAGCACGAGAGTGTAAATTGGCAGAGTGGGTTCACAAATGGCAGAGAAGTCATTAAAGGATCATGTCTGGGATTTACCGGTTCCGTGCAGCCAGAGGACAGGCTGGCAGATGCGCTTCTCAAATGAGTTGTGACTGAATGGGTGGACCTCTGCCAGAGGGCTGGGTATTTAAGCAACCAGATTGCACTCGCACTCCTTGGAGAGGCGGCATCCATTAACAACAGCTCATTCTTTCCACCGCAATGCTCCATTTCCTGCCACCAGCTTAATCTACTGTACACAAGCAAACAAGACCACGGCCACTGCTTTGCTGTGGGAAATCACGGCAATTAAACAAAAAATAAAACAAGAAATTAAACGTGCTGCGCGCCTTTCTTTTCATATATTTTATGCTGCTATGGCAGTGTTATTGGTTTTAAGTTAAATGTACAAGTAATTATTTCAGTGTGTTCTGTGGATGATTGATATCGATGCCAGAAAACACACGGATCAGATGTCTTACCCCAAAAGAGTCATGAGAAACTTGCCGTTGCTGTTTACAGGCCAACTTTACACGTGTGTGACATCGCAATCGCAGGATGTCCAACTAAGTCATTTTACCTCATATTATTTGTATTAATTTCTATGAGGTAAACGACTCAGTAAATTGATAGTGTCCTGAAACATGCTATTTGGACAGAAAATGTTAAAGAAAACATGGGCAACAGCGTTACTGAAGAAGACACCCAATGGATACAGTAAAAAGCACGAACGACAAGGACATTGTTGAAAAGAAGGGTCCGAGGAATTCGGTAGTGTGGAGATATTTTGGCTAAAGTCCAACAAGAAGCAGAGAATTTTAGTTTTGTTGACCAAAGAATTTAGTTTTCCATTTTGTTTGTGTTCTTCTGTAACACTTGAAGCTTTTAAGTGATCAGAATTAAGATTTAAGTTTATTATATATATATATATATATAGATATCTATTTAATTTACTCGAAATACAGCTGTATAATGTTATGCAGTACGTTTGTCATGTTAAATTTGTGACAGAAAATAAATATAAGGTTAATTTTGGTTTAAATATCGTTACATCTCGCATAGGAGTAAAAATGAACCTTTAAGCTTGACAGAAATAGTGATTTGATTTATATTGATATATACTGATAATGACTAATGAAAAAAAATTATCGTGATAAGATTTTTTCCATATTGCCTAGGCCTGTTAAAGCGTATAATCCTTTTAATGCTGCTCTGCTATTTTTGTTCACAGAGGCCTGTGATTGTTGGCTATTTTAACACTGCATATTTTGTAGGTTTGATTCCAACACACAATTTTTTCTCTTTTTGTATTTCTGCTGCTTCTGTTCATCAGAGAACCTTAAACTGTACTTCTAGGGGGAAATTTTGGCAATATGGTACGAAATAAAGATTATCTAACAATTCTGAGACAAGGCATTTTCAGGATTCCTTTAAAGGGAGGCGTTTTACCCAGACCATTGTGTATAGGCCACTTGACTTGTATTTGTTTAGTTTCTCAGAAGCTCATTCTAAAGCAAGGTCTTCATGAAGTAGAGTGAACAAGCTTTTCCAGTTTCTCGTGTACCTTGTAAATAATACACTCCAACCCCTATGTCAGACAGTGTAGTTGAATTTGGGCAGCTGCACACAGGCACTGCAAATTGGATGCGTTCCATATTATAAAAAAGACCAAATTTATTTTTTTTGCAGAAGCTGTATGTACTTTTCCTTTTTGGAACTGCTGAGCTTCACAGGTTGAATTTGCATAGTAGGGATTTAAGCAGGAGGGCTTGCAGTGAATCATTCAGTGGAAGAACAACTTTGTAGCCACATGGTCACGGATGGGAGAGTTGTGTCGAGGAGGGCAGCAACTGTTTGGTTTGCTAACTAGCTTCACCAGTTGGTTCGTAATGCCTCTAGACCAAAATAAAGAGAGAGGGATGACGAAGAGGTAATGAGAATTTACAGGCTCTTCAGTAGCTGGGATTGCAGCTCTCGAGTCGCCTTGGTTCCATCGGTGCTGTTTATCGTGCTCCTCCAGTGTGTGCGAACAGGGAGGCTGCTTTGCCGTGGCAGCACTGTTTGAACTGGGACTCAACAAACACTGGAAGCTATTGAGCCCTGGAAAATCCATTAGTCAATCTAAAGCTTAATCTACTCGCTTCAGTGCTGAGTTTGAAGGAGAAATTTTTCTTTCTCCGTTCTCTTTTGGAACATATTTGTTTTGAGGATATTTGACAAAACTGAAAACGGATGTGTTAGAGGCAGGGAAAACAACATCTTTTCATGCCCATTAACGATACATTGACGTGTACATTTTGTATTAAACACTAGTGTGTTTTAACTTTCAGAAAATCTGCAGTGTCGAGGCAGCAATGGCCTTTTTTCCATATATGTGCAGGATTTAACATTGTCGTAGTGGTTAAAGGTAGAAAGTTATGGTTGTCTTTCTAATGCGTAGTGCTGGTGCTTAGTATTTTGTACTGACAGCACAGTGAATGATTTTGGTATCAGTTCTTAGTACAGAAATCAAGGGGATATAAAGTCAAAGACCCTATCATGTATAAAACACAGATTTTAATGGTGCAGTGTCTGATATTATGATAGCAGAGTGCTACTGTCTGTGTACAGTCTGGCTTTCTGAATGTGCTTCTATGAGGACCATGAACCTGAGATTCTCATTATCTCTGGCTTTCCAACCTGGATCCTGACAGCTTGATAAATCACTTGCTATATTTGCCTTTGCCTTTATTAGGACACAAATTCAGTGGCTGTCATTCACAGGCCCTTTTGTTGTCTCGCCGTGTTTGCTGGGCTGGTACTGATGGATGAGCTCAATAAATAAGGACCGGATACAGCTCATATATCACTGGAGGTGGAGCTTGGCTCTCTATGAAGAGAGGAGCTGGGCGAGGCTCTCAGGCCAATAAAGGAGACGGGCGTTTGTCAGAGCCCACTACTTCAATTGATTTGTTCTTCAGCAGTCAGCTTTTTTTAATACACCAGAAGTAAATGTAACCTGATTTCACAGGAAGACCTCCATATCAATGTACTGGTTTAAATATTTAATATCTTCTATGGAATATGCTAATGGCTGTGTCCAGGAGAAGCTTCTATAGATTTTATAGCATATATTGTAATGTGCAGCGTTGTTTCTGAGCCTGACCTTTTTCCACAGGAGGTAAAACCCAGTGCATCGTAGCTTGGTTTTAGAGCAGAACAATCTAGATTTCTCAGTACTTGTGGAATTATTCAATTATACCAGATACTGTACCCCATCAGCCTGTGCTCTGCAAATAGAGCAAACCATATCATAGCCTTCTAGACCCAACATTAAATTTTATCACTCGCGTGTTAGCAGGTGGAGTTTGTTTTAGGGTTGGTAGCTATCAATGCATCGTGCCACAAGAGGGACCCTCCAGTTCATCATCAGACGTAGGATAAGTGAAAGCAGCTTAACAGAAAATAAGGAAGGCTGTTCAATGTTGTGTTCCATGTAGCACCTGAAATCCAGAGACGAGGTTTATACAGTCTAGCTCCTGAGTACCTCTTGTTGTTCTGCTGTTTTTTCCTGTCTTCATATTTGAAGTTTTCCTCCTCACAGCCTCCTAGCTCATTTGCTGCCCTCCTAGCTCACCCTCCCCCTCCCCCCAGGGTTGTAGTTCTCCTTTTATAGCCCCCTCTTCCTTCTCTTTTTCCTTTCTTTTCTGTGCAGGTGACTTCTATTCCCTTCTTTCCAAACTCCTAGGGGAGCGAGAGGATGTTGTCCACACGCATAAGCACCTACCCGCAGAGGCAAAGAAAGCCGAGGCG
Source organism: Chitala chitala (assembly GCA_025773905.1). Taxonomy (NCBI): domain Eukaryota; kingdom Metazoa; phylum Chordata; class Actinopteri; order Osteoglossiformes; family Notopteridae; genus Chitala; species Chitala chitala. The sequence goes on along the minus strand of JABJVR010000095.1, from coordinate 246,353 downwards.
GATCTGGTGGCAGAAATCGATAGCATGATCCAAAAGAAGGACCTGATTGGGCCCAATCCCAGAGTAGACTACAATGAGAGGGAGGGTGCTATTCTTGTGAGGGACAGGATTCACAGGTTTCACCAGTTAGAGCCCACTGTTAAGCCTGCTGGGAGGAAGATAATACCGCCTAAGCAAGCATATGCAGTCGGGCCTGTCATTGAGAAGCAAGGTGGGTCAGCCTTGTTATCAGTCTCCTTAAGGCAAGATCATTAAGCTCACTCTCACAATGGCTAATATTTCTGCAATTTTTTTGTTTAGCTCAATTGTTTTATTTTGAATGCATAATATAAACTTTTCCATCTCATTGTACTCAAACGCTGAAGTTTTGTGGCATGTGCGGTCTTGGAAGTTTGCGGAGTCTGTGCAGTGTACACAAGGATCCGGGTCTGTGCGTTCAGGCTGTGAAAGGCAGAAGGCTGTTAAACACGTGCTGCATGGCTTCTCTGTGGGGTAGAGTTTAAATTAGTGTAGAAGTTCTAGCCTATATTCTGTCACCACAGAAAGTTCCCTAAACCATCACTTGAATTCCTGTCTTTAGCCTGTGGGTGTAAGCTTTTCCGTTTCTGTGACTTTCACCTTGCTTTTAATGAACGGAGATGTGACTCACAGTCCCCAGGCCTTGGTGACACATTTCGCACAGCAGTGAGAACCCTTTCCAATAGCACAGCACTGCCGCCCGCATTGATTATGTTTTGAAACCTCATAACGAGTATAAATGAGTTATGCATCCAGCAGCTGTTCCTTTCTTCTGAGATAAAAGGAAGGTACAAGGTTGTTGGTCATGTGGAGGCTTTATAATTTTTGTCCCTCTTGGCGCCCAGCCGTTGAATATTTCATTAAAAGCCTCATAGAGTTGTCTCGAACCGCAGCGGTGCTGCCCTTGGACAGAGCCGCAGAGGAAAACCAGAGAGTGTGTGCTGAAGCAGGACTCGTCACGTACGTTCATTTGGTGCTGATTCTCTGCGTGCCCTGTACTTTACTGCTGCTCCTTATAGCCTGTTGTTGTGGACTGCAAAATATTTATTATGATAAATGATGCTTAAAGCTACTACAGGGAAGTATAAATGCTAACAAGGCTGTGTACATTAATGTGCCAATGCTTTTGACTCAAAAACCTCTACTATAACTACTTTAGTTAGCTTGAAGATTCCCATCATGCTGTTCTTCCATTTATAATTATATTTTAATGCCTGTCACCATCTTTACTGGTCTTTTTTGTATGAAAAGGGACCACAGGACAGTTAAGTATAGTTTTCTCTGAGTTTAGCAGAGTGCTTTACATTGTGGTTGAATGATGGTTAACGTTTCCAACAAAGTTGAAGCCTGCTTATCTTGCATTGTGGTTACAAGCAGGTAGCTCTACACTAGGTGCCATCTGAATGAAACGCTGCTTCAACATGCCACGCCCTTTCTTTATTCATGGTTTTCTTCATTTTGTGTCTGCTAACGAGCATGCTGACCATCCACCTCCTCATTCTGTTTTATTCTGGGTTTAAAACGTTCTTGGATGTATGTGAGAATTGGGAAAGTTATTTCAGCAAATGTTGATCTTCCTGTTTTGATCTGTATAAAGATGAGGTGCTACTATGTGTAAGGTATGTTCCTACAGAGGCTGCCTTAATTCGTATTTACAACAGCAGTGGCTTGTGAATGTGTACTTTTTGGTCATTTAATGAACACTGGTATTAGACACAGCAAGCAAGAAATAGCTCACTGATTACATAACTATGAAAAAACAGATGGATTTTGTGTTGCGTATATGAATTACAAAACCAGAATAAGGTTCAGGCAGGTGGCTTGTCTGAGCATGCAGTTGTATTAATTTTATTACTTTCATTAGCCCCGTTCAGGGCCAGTTTCTGGTTCCTGACTAAGTCTTCACCTTCTTTTGTAGGATACCACCTTGTAGAAGCAACAGACTGGCCAGAGGTTCGACTCCAGTTAGGCCAGGTGTCTGGTTTGGCTCTGGACTCCAATGACAACCTGGTTATCTTTCACAGGGGTGACCACCGTTGGGGGGTAAAGTAAGTATTCTTGGTTTTAATGTCACTTAAGGAAGAGACTTGCATCACAATACAGTCTTCACCCAGGGTGTAAAATGCTGTGGGGGTGTCAGAGTGCTCCTAGGGCTGCATTCGAGTATTTAGGTTTTTTCTAGACATATGCTTTGGAAACACACTGGCATCTGACACTGGACTAACACTGAGTATCTTTAAATGTTTTGAATATTTTTCACTGCAAAAGGTAATGTGGCAATTCTAATATTCATTCATGGCCTTTTAGGCAATACAGGGATAAACACAGTGAGCAAGTGCTGGGGATTACACATTATGACTCATACTAGGGTTGGGCAATATGGCCTACAAATAAAATAGCTGATTTTTTTCCCACACCTACAGCTGGTTTTAATTGTGTCAATTGTATTCAGCATCATGACGAACTTATGTTTTCCTACCGTGTATATGGGCACGATATGTTTGGTGATTTGAAAGTTTTTTTTTTTTATTATTAATTTATTTTTATTTTATTTTATTTTACCAAGCTCCTCAACTGTTGACTTGTGCAGTAGTATTATGCTAAAGTGTGACTATTTGAGGGGCAGGGCGGTTTCACAGAGAGCAGGTCCAGCCTGCAGTAATTACACAGGTTAAATTAAATTGCAGTTTTCATTTTTACATATTTTCCTAAACCAAAAACTTTTATTGATAAAATCGGTTTATCACCGAGCTCTGACTCTCACCATTTCAGAAATTACCGTAAACAGAACGTAGCCAACAGGATTGGCCATCCTGTTCAACTTGGCAAAATATGCAAGTTTACATTTTTTAGAATAATACGCTGTGGAACTAAGTCCTCTGTATGAGGTAACCTCTAATCAGTCACTCCTGAAAATTATAGGACAAAACTTGGGTTAACTTTAAGTTATCGACTGTGCATTTTTATACTCAGCTGTGGGTTTGAGGGGAGGGGGGGCACTGCCGCCGGTCCTCGTTTTCCATCTTGCAGGTGCGTGGGTTCTGCTGACCGCAGCTGCTACACTAATTCCTGAAGGATAATTAATTATCGCCATGCAACGTGAGCGTCAACGATGTTCTCAGGATCACTTGCACAAAGACGCAGTATCGAGGCTCCAGAGTAGCTTTGGGAGAATAACATTAATTTGAAGAACAGGGCACCGGGGATCTGGTTCCTGTTTGAGCCGTCCTTGGCTCAGTGCTCCAGGACCCACCTATCGGGCTCAGGGGGGTTAAGAGGGTGGCTGAATTAATGATGCAGGGCTAGAGTGAGGAGGGAAACCCCACTCGACCCATTTATCAGCTTGAATGGAAGTGGTGTCTCTTGTATCCAAAACCCTCTGGATCTCTTTGCAGAATGTCCCCCTATTCATCAAATGCCAAGGTTCAGGGCTGTAACAAATGAGTGCTTTAGGTCTGATCACTACTGCAATTAGAATGCTGTTGTGAGTTCACACCTCATAATGTATGTATAAATAATTTAGAATGCTGTGCCTGGTCATTAACTATTTATTGAATGTCGTTATTTCAGTTCACCCTGTGAGGTCAAAGATAGAATTAATAGCAGGTTTAATGCAAAAATGTATGAAATACAGTAATTTTCCAATGTATCCTCTAAATTGGTTATTTAAACCTTGTGTAAATTTCCATTATTTTAAAGGGGAATAATAACGGTACATTCTCAGTACAGTCAAAAACTTGATATGCTCTGAAATATCCGAGTTCATTGTACAATACCTTTAAATACCTAATGATCAACCTATGATTTGAGCACAAAATATAACCCTTGAAATCCACATTACTTAATTATCAGCCACTTATCATTAAATATCTTTCTCTGCAATTTGCAGTGAAACATGCACAGCAGTGAACAATTTTTGTGTTTGCTTATATCCTGCACATAGAGGCTGCATTTAATAATGAAATTTATGGAAAAATTATGAGTGGAAATGGCAGTTTACAGTAACCAGCATCATTTAATGAGCAGTTACTGCACTTTAACGATAAATTGAGATGTTGTGCCGGTTCTTGTAGCCTTTGTTTGTACAACACACAGATTAAGCATGAAACGGGAAACCAACTGGATACAGCTAATTGTACACTTGCTCCAAGTATATATTTTATACACGAGATTTAGAATTAATTTTTTTTTTCACCAACCTCATAAATTTTGTTATAGGGAATTTTAGTTCTGATCCTGAAATTTTGGGGGGGTTGCAAGAACTATTATAATGGAATCACTGAAAAATTCTGATACAGAGTGATGCTTCATTCAGTGAGGAGGATGCTTCTTTGATTTTAAAATAGTACTGTGGACAATTTCTTCGATTTTTTGATTACCTTGTTTTAGGAAGGTTCATGAGACAGACCTTTTCTGTTTCAGCTCGTTTGACAACCAGCGGATTTACCAGCAGCGATCACTGGGTCCCATTCAGCAGTCTACAATCCTTGTGGTTGATCCTGCCAAAGGAACCGTGCTCAGAGCGTCAGGGAGGAACATGTAAGGCCCAAACAGGGTCCACTTCTGTGTGCAAAAAATATAAACAGTACTCACTGGCCTGGCACAGACGGCACGGCAGGCCTTCCCAAGGTCATCATCGCATGGCTTCTGGAACCATCTGCAAAGACACAGAGAAAATTAATGTTATTTGCTGATTTATTTGCTGATTTTCCAATTTGCTGATTTATTTCTAGCCTTAGCAGAAGGTGTATGAAGTTGTTGTTTATCACAAATGACAATGTAGATCAAAATAAAGTCACAAAGATGTGATTTCTTGATTAATGACTTAAATTTGATTGGATTAGTCTGCCACTGGGTCTTTCTTTTTCGCAAAAATAGCCAGTAGCAGTATTAAATGAAATTTGTGTCCAACAGTTTTTCTGTTGATTTGATGACATCATTTTGCTCATGGTATATTTATATGTGATGCGATTACAAGTGCATGTTTGTTTTGCAGGTTTTATCTGCCTCATGGTATAACCACAGACAAAAATGACGACTACTGGGTGACGGACGTAGCACTTCATCAGGTTAATATAATCATCACTTACCTTAAATTAGTATTAAACACACATTATAGTCTGCAAATTGTAATATTTTAAATGTCACATTACTTTATAGTGCATTTCTTCAAGCATATAATTTAAATAGAAAAATAAAGTGCTTAAGATGACAACTTTAGTTTTTTGTGTGTAATGATGACAAAGATCATGATAAAGTTGCAGTGACCTAGAGTGCCACTGACCCTGTCTCTATTCCAGGTGTTCAAACTCTCCCAAGATGGGAGAGACAAGCCTCTGGTGGTCTTAGGAGAGCCTTTCAAACCAGGCAGCGACAAGAGCCATTTCTGCCAGCCTACGGACGTGGCTGTCGACCCACTGACGGGCAGCGTTTACGTGTCTGACGGCTACTGCAACTCCAGGATACTCCAGTTCTCAGCTGAGGGCAAATACCTGACACACTGGGGAGCAGGTGAAGTAGGAAAAAGTCATTTACATACACTGGTCTTCTGACTGTAACGTAGGAAACCATAAGTGTTCTGTTACTTGATTTCATATACATACGACTCTGCAACAATTAGTAAAAACTATTATGAAGGATGTGTTTGCAGGATGTATACAACAATATACATTTTTCAATATTGTAAAATGTTGCTTTAATCATCCATTGTGTAGCTAGTGTTACAGGTTCCAAGTATTGAGACTTTCTTGCAAAAGGCACTGCTACAAATTAAACTCTGGGGACTGAGTAAGACAGTGCTGTGTCTGAGATAATGCAGGGCTTCTGCACACTCAACTTCATATTTTAAAGCAAGATCTTTAAAATCGATGCGTAAACCTACAGGAGTCAGAAAGGCGGTAACAACAGCTAACAGCAGCTTAGTATTTCCTTCAATATTTCCTGGAGAAAAATTTATCGGCAAGACATCTTATTTAAATACCGCCTTTCCACACTTCTGGGATACTCCTCTTTCTTGTCAGTTAACTGGCCGTGAACAGGGTCTTTTAAATGACAATATCCCCAGCAGGCTTAATGTTTAATGAGGATTTGGCCTTTAAAATGAGTATTTTGTGTGCATGTTGACCTTTGTTTCAGGCCATAGGTTTTAACACAGTTTCCCTCATGCTTCAGGATCTTCGGATAGGCGGAAGAGGGTCCCGTTCAGAATCCCCCACAGCCTGGTCTTCCTGCCAGACAAACGTGAACTCTGCGTGGCCGACCGGGAGAATGGGCGGATCCAGTGCTTCCTGGCCCAGTCAGGAGAGTTTGTTAAGGAGATTAAGAAGGACGAATTTGGCGGAGAAGTGTTTGCGGTCTCGTATGCTCCTGTGCATGGTGTGTACATGAGTTCTGCTGCAGTTCAGTGTCCCTCTCCATCTCCGACATGTCAGTCATGACTTAATTTTTCAGCTCAGTTATTTTGAGAACATCACCTTGATATTCATATTCAAATATCATACACTTGTATGTCAATATTTTAAATTTTTTGTCAAGGTTTATGGATAAGTCTCGATATGGTGATGTCTTATAAAACTGTATACCTGGCCACTGATTACAGTTCCATGCCACACATTGTATAACTTTGAATTGATAACATTTATATGTCACTGACTGCTACACCCCATAGCCATTACCGTTTCTTTCTTTTTAAACGATAATGTAAACTACTGATATTGTTTCCACTTTTCTTGATAAGGTTTACTGAGTGAACTTGACAGTTTTTAGAAATTTGCGCTTTAGTTGTTGACAGCCTAAAATGGATATGCTTTTATGTATGTTAAGTGTATCTAAATGTAGTCTGTCAAGCAAAATCAATTATTCTAAGACTACACAGTTTCAGAATATTGCATTTAGATAGCAAATAATGAGCATTTGATAAAGCAGCAGCTTGCTCCACGTTTATATTTTCGTGTGTGTGTGTGTGTGTGTGTGTGTGTGTGTTTCAGGGGGCTTGGTATATGCAGTGAATGGAGAATCTGCCTATGGGCAGTCAGCCCCTCTGAGAGGTTTCATCATCAGTTATTCCACCAAGGAGATACTGGATTCCTTCACTCCAGACACACAGGTAATTTTTTTTTCTTTTTATTCTTTTCTCCACTATACCTTGGCTGAATTAAATATGCTTTTGCATTTTCCATTTATTTTTTTTTACTTATAATACATTAACTTTTTTCGTTAAAGTATACATTTTATTAAATATTCATTAAGATTAATTTATTTCCTAGGGTGGACAATCATTATGTAAACAGAAACCCCCCCCCCCCCCCCAAACAATTGATATTAACCCCAGAAGTAACAGGCTATTGGTATCGGCTAGAAATGTCCAAAAAAACTAGTAGTAGCACTATATTCAGTTTTCTGTCAGATAGAGAAGTTAAATTACTCTACACCCTGAGCACTGTGCTGCCTTTTAGTGTGACTTAGTGCATCGTGATTTTACCGTGGTAAATGTGTATAGTATCGTGTTGGTGTGCCCATTATAAACTGCTGAAGGGGCAGTTGTCTGAAACATCTGTAATGGGACACTTTCTTGAAACTGCAGAAAAACCGTTAAAGTGGTTCCATTATCATTGATGTCGCCGATCGGTGGTTATCTTTGAACCTTGGCAACGTTTTCTTCCCGATGTTTTTTGCTAGTTGGTTTTATGAAATGAGGATAGTACAGTCTAACTTTAATGGCCAGAGATCAGGGGTCACATTTGTGTGTGCA
>JABJVR010000095.1:213643-238485 GCA_025773905.1 Chitala chitala | reverse complement strand
CTAGTTGGTTTTATGAAATGAGGATAGTACAGTCTAACTTTAATGGCCAGAGATCAGGGGTCACATTTGTGTGTGCAAGTGTGTGTGCAGGTGAGTCTGTCTCTTTGCTGGTTCTGGTTTGTGAAGCTATGAGTCGGAAAAACTGTCTTTTGTCTTACTGTGAACATCTGTGCCTGTCTAAATCAGTTTTAATTATAGGTCTTTTTGTTTTGTGTTCTGTACTGTTACAGGACTAGCATGTAGCAGTAAAGAAACCTAATTAAGGCTATTTTGTTATTTCCTTTGAGTATTTTAAAATGCTTGACATTATTAAATAAAAACTTTCCAATAAGAAGTTGATTATTTTATACTACCTGTACATAAAAACATTTTAATACAGACAGGTCTGAATGTTGATTTTTTTTTTTTTTTTTTAATTTTATTTTATTTACTTTTTTTTACACTTTTAGCATGCCTTTGTCAGGCTAAGCTGTTGAGAGGTGGTTTGATATAATTAAAAACAAATCTTTTTTATATAGGAGTTCAAAATGCCACATGACATTGTCGTCACCAAAGACGGAAGTGTGTTTGTTGGGGATGTAGCAACTGACTCGGTTATAAAGTTCATCTCGTCTGAAAGTAAGTGTTCATGTTTTGTAGACACTTGTTCAGTAATGTCAGACCCTTGTAATGTAGGGCTGTACGGGATGCTGCATTCCAGTCCCATCAGTACTGAGCAATTTGATTGGTTTAGAGAGCCAGAGCTTTGTGAACAACAACAATATGAGAGTTAAAATATATATTTGCAAAAGAGCAAAGAATTGTAGCTTTTGATGTTTGCAAGTGAGAGACATAAAAAAGCAGGCTCATTAATTAGCAGGTGGGAAAAAGACAGATCTAACACTTTCTGTACATTAGCTGTGAAGTGCAAATACGCCAAAATTTTTTTTTTTTTTTTTTTTACACCAGCACATCTTAGACCAGTGTGTTGCATCTTGTAAAAATATGAAATGTGAATATCTTAATTAAGAATTCAGTACCATAATACATTCAGTACCCTGATCACAAACATTATCTGAATAAGCTCTTTGACTTGGCAGCAAAGCCAAATGTCCGCAAAGTGCATATTATTGTTAATGTAGATCTTGCACACCGTGATGTTTAGTAGAATTTCCTGTTTTTCTAATCCTTGTACCACTCAGATAAACTGTTTATTTTAACTATCTTTGTTCCAGAAGCTGAACATCGCTCTGTGAAGAAAGGAGGAATTGAAGTTCAGGAAATTGAAGGTGCTCACTTTTCCTGTTTTAGGGTAGGACTGTACAGGCCAGTCCATCTTTACGGACGATTTCAAGTTTAATGCACAATTAATGAATTGTATTATGCACAGACTTTTACTGAATGAATGAATGTAAGTGTGAAGGTATGAAAGTGTACTGCAAAATATCCATCCATCCATCCATCCATTATCCCAACCGCTTATTCCTAGTGAGGGTCGCGGGTGCTGCAAAATAACTGAATATTATTATAGGTAGTAAGTTTTTTTTGTATTTAAAATGACCTGCCATACTTTAACACATTCTGTGTTATGGATTGACTTATGCAGCAGTAAATTTGCGGACAGTAGTAAATCCTGTTCCACTGATTTTGTGCAGCTGTGAGCAATTATCGTAGCTGTTAAATAAATTTGTGTGACGGTAATTACTTTTCAGAGGCCTTAGCAATTTTACATAAAAACGGAATGCGATAATGAACTTTATGTTCTTCCATAATTTTAAAAGAAATCAATTTTAGTCTCTCCAGTATGCAGGATAATGGTGGTGTTTAGAGGCCACTGCTAGAAATGTTAAGGATACGAAAGTATTGCCTTACATAATGTTAATGTTAATTTTTTTAAAGCATTTCAGCATGATCTCATGTTCTTGTTGTTTTCCAATCTTCAAATTTTTTTAGCGTGATCAGCGAGAAGCTGAAAAGAGGAGGGTCACAGAAGGCTGACCCCAAGGTTCCCATTTTCTCCTTTTTTTTTTCCCCCAGAGACTGAAACGTTCGTCCAAACCAACCTGAAGCCCCTGCAGAAGGTTCCAGAAAAGACGCTGGTAGCTGTCCAACAGCTTCAACATCTGCAGCAGCAGCAGCAGCACCAGCTTCAGGTGCAGGAGCCTCAGCAGAAGACCGCTGACGTGTCAGAGAAGCCAGATGACAAGCAAAAGATGAAGACGGCAGCTACAGAGAGCGCGCAGGGCGTGTCGGCGGCCATCATCACCACGCTGCTCCTCATCCCCCTGGTGGTGGTCATAACTATTGGCGTGTTCATACGCTGGAGGAAGACCAGGATGTACCGAGGTCAGCAGCCATACTTACCAGCTTAGCTGTCCGCACACTGCTCTCCGTGTGATTTTCACAGCGACTAGCTATAACAGCTGGTCAAGTAATAAAATAGTTGAAATCGAAGTTATAGCAAAACCAGCCATCTTGTTTCAACTTAAATTGCAAATGTTTATGTTTATATCACATGTAACCATGTAGTTTATTGAACTTGTTTTAGATGACAGTGAGGTGAAATTGGACCCCAGCTCCTCTGGAGGAATACTGGAAAAAATCAGAGGTAACACATTCGTTTGCACACTTGGCGTAATGTTAAATGATGCTCATTAGTGGAGTTGCTCTTATAATGATAAGTCATCCTTGACAAAGTAATTTCATGAAAGACCTGTAGTAGTCGTTGAATGAAAGGGGCCTTACTATAAAGCTCAGTAAAATAAATTATCTTTCTGTGGACTAAATACAACTGTGGACAGTTGTGAAAGAGGAGAGGAAAATTATAGAAAAATAACAATGGGAATACAGACAGTATTTGATAATAAAACACTGTAAAAATGTAGATGTGCTGGTGAAAAAGAGGCTGAACAGGGCATGAATTAACACCTGAAATGAGAAGTGCTGGAAATGAACCTTCCCTGTATAAAAGATACATTTTGTTTTATTTGTTGAAGTTAACTGTTATAAACCAGTAAAAACAGGGGTCCTAGTGTTTCTGAGTCTAATGTGAGTCAGTCTCAGGGTACAGCTTGCCCTGTTCCAGAGATCAGCATGTGGTTCAGAGGTGAGCCTTGTCACCCACCAGCCAGAATCCTGCAGTGGAGCACTGTCACTGGCATGGTTCCACCCCTGGAGGGTGGAGCTGAGCGTGCCTTCACTGACTACCTCATAAGCACCTCCCACAGAGCATTTACACTCCTCTTCCTGCAGTGCCTTCAGTGTGTGTGGCTGACATGTGCTATAGACTCTTACCTCTTTTATTGAACTGGATCCTGCTGAGTTAATTGTGGATATAGCCTAGTGTTTTAAATGGTTTATGACTCTATGGATTTTTAAAATAAAGCTAATATTTTCTAGGGGTTGATGATTGTACCAGATTGTGGGATATAGGGATATACTAGAATCACCAGGAGAGATGAAAGTTCTGTGTTTAAATGTGTAAAATTGATTTGTGGTAGCTAAACCACACTCCCCCCCCCCCCCCAAATCCCTGGTGCTCAGACTTTTCTGTTGCTGCCTGGTAAAGTGGCTCTGCACATCAGGTTCCCTCCCTAGGAGGGGGAGAGGGGTGGAGCTGGTGTAGCTGTCTGGCCGGCTCGATGCACAGAAAGTCGTTGGCTGGCTTCCCTCCAACTAATGACTTGATCAGGTTGCCCTATATCCCACCGCAAGCAAGTAACCTTTTAAGCTGAGGCATGACCAAGTATAGCCCTGAACCATTTTCAGCACTGAGGAGTTAATGTTCCTCAATGTCTGTCTGTGTGGTGCTTCCAGCAAGGCTGTCTTACTGTCAATGTCTGACTGCTTCACACTGACCCTCAGGGATATTTCAACTCTCCAATGACTGCCTGTTTGTCAATGGGGAATATATAGACATATGGGACATTCTCTGTCCACTTCCCTAACTTCAGGAGCATCCCCACCCTCCCCTTCAGTCCCACAGGAAAGACCAGATGGACCTCACAGCAGACTGGCCCATGGTAGCTGTCAGCATGGCTTACAGTAAGACTTGTAATCTAGTGAAATGAGTCTGCAGGGTGGTTGGCACCAATGGAACCCTGTCAGCTGCCAGGATTTGGTACACTCACGAGAGACCGCTCTTCTCCCCGGGGAAAGGCAAAACAAAACAGACATGCGCTCTGCTGAGGGTCAGCATGATGGCTGTACACTTTTACCTAATCTGCATTTCAAGAACTATTTTGGTACTGCAGTAGGGAATGCAAGTGACATGAGAAATTATTTCAGAGGGTCCTTGTACCTCTTTAAAAACCCTCTTTGGTCTGACCCCAGACTAAATTACTCATACAAAGTGTAATTAACCATAGAGACAGCTTTTGGACTAGTCCTCTGGACAGCACCTGGAGCCATGACAGACTCACTGGCTGAGATGCTCCACAGTTCTGGTCACAGCAGACACTGTGGTCCTGATTCTGTAGCTAAGAGAAGACTTATGGTACTTGCCTGTGAAAAAGAACTAAATGATGAGCAAAAATATCACGATCCTCTTAATGCAGTAGCAGCTGTTGAAAAACAGCTCTTTCTCCCTTGGAAGTGACCACTTTACCCATTTTGACAAATGACCGTGCTCTTCAGGATCCTGCGCTGGACTTTGTGGTGAGCGCTCACAAATGGACCAGCACCGTGTCACAGAACTGTTTCGCTCCATGTGCGCGTGGTGATTAAATGTCCCGCAGTGTGCAAAAATGCCCCTCTGGCAAAATCCTTCACTCAGCATGTCAAGGTTACCCTGCTAAGCATTTCCGTGTTTCTGGATGAACAGGGAAAGTAGCTATCTGATATTAACGATGCAGCGGTGCTGAAAAGGGACGAGAGCTTAAGAAGGCCCACTTCTGCCTACTTAGACATAGATTATACATGTAAATTGCTCAGTTTCCAGACCTCTAACGTGTTGTAGGTTGCCATTCAGTTGATAAGAGACATAGAGGTAGAATGATTTGATGATGTGATAATGATGTAAGCCAGGCACAATTCTTAGAAGTCAAATACACACTCATTATGTTGTTCGAACAGCTCGGTGATCAACTGTTTGAATTGTCCTGCAAGCCTCTACTGAAATTATGAAGGTGTTGATTTACCAAGAAAGTTTCCAAAGTTAGGAAAAGCACTACAGCTGTCACTTCTTAATTTACTCAGGTAAAGCAGGTGGAGGCCTCAACTTGGGCAACTTTTTTGCAAGTCACAAAGGCTACAGTCGGAAAGGCTTCGACCGGCTGAGCACAGAGGGCAGCGACCAGGAGAAGGACGAGGACGACGCCACCGACTCAGAGAATGAGGAGTATTCCGCCCCACCCCCTCCCATCTCCTCATCCTAGGGCTGTGACCACGGCAACGGCCCCCGGCTCACACCGACCAACCCTGTCGCTCATGTGTTCGGGATGTATTTCAGTTGTATATGTAATTGTTCGTATTGGCTGCCAATATATTATTTATTGTGCAAAATTCAATAAGAATGATGACTACCACTTTATAAATTTTATGAGGCCAGATTACAAGGAAGTACAGGTTGATCAAAGGACGTAAACTTACTGGGTGGAGGGGAGTAGGATTTTATTTTTCCTATTTGTTTTTTTCCAGAAACATGTAAGTTAGCTTGTTTTTAAGTACTATATAGTATATTGGGTAATGGTTACCTCTAGAGCTGGTTTATAAGCTTCCAGATGATTGGTCCAGTACTTTGATTGGCCACCTCTGTTTGTACATTTGTGCCTTTTAAATTATGTATGGCGCCTTCTGCAGCATCACTTAAGGATGTGCCACATTTCCAAAAGAGCTGCTATTGTCACCCGTATTTTGAATTTCATTATCGCGTTCGTTTAACAGAAGAGAGTATAATTATAAATATTATATATCTAAGCTCTATTTACTCAGTTTTCCAATCAGATGTCAGATGTGTCTGATATTTATTGTGACATATTAAGGTTTTATTGCCAGAACACTATTTTCAGTAACAATGTTATTTGTGTAATAAAGTGTCTGCAAAGCATTGAGTGATCTTTTGGCATTTTTTAAAAGAATGTTCAAGACTTCTGTGTGACGTTGACAGTTCGTTAAACGCTGTCGGCATTTGCCTGCATTTATGCATAGATGTTGTTCTAAAATTTTATTTTATCTCAAAGGAACATGGAACAAAAGTCATAGATATATAAAAAAATTGTTCTAGTGTAAAATTGAATGTAACTTTGGGCATTAGATTTGTCACTGAGTATTTTCTGTACATTTTTTATGTAAAATTTAGAAAAATGGTGGTAGCTGGAGCTCTGTCAAGCAAACCACGTAGGATAGCATGTCGTCATAGTTTAACATATCCCACTGATTTTTACCTATACACAGCTGGTAGACATCAGTATTTTAACTTACCGTTAACACCATCTTGGATGATGGATATTAACAGTGTTGATGACAATCATGGTGACCTGAAACCTCTTACATCACAAATGCGTTTCCACTGATAATTTCAAACGGATGAACAGCTGTGAAACAAGTGTTGACTCAGCCTTCTCTTTGCAGATAAACAGTAAAATGGAGACTTAAGTCAAAAGCTTAGTTTATAGCTGGAATTTGAAGGACATCTAGTGGCAAACTGTGGTATTTGCAGTGTATCGATTAATTTGAGTATTGACATTTAAGTATTTATTGTGCATACCAATAAACCAGCAAATTTTCATGATACTCGATCTAGGTCTGTGTATAATTTTGTTAAATGCTTAATGTCAAATGCTACACCAAAATCGCAAAACAACCATCATTAACCACCATAAAATACATTTCCCAGTTTTCTTAAATACTTGCTTGAAAATACAAAGACCATGGAATAAAATTAAACCCAGGCCTCCTAACTCATCAGGTAAGCAATTTTGAAAATGAATGAAACCCAAAATTTATGTCAAGCTATGATTGCCAAAATTTTGTTTTTTATATAAATAAGAATACTTTATATTTTTGATATATGAAGGAATGTACACAATTTGTGGAAGTAAGTGCAGTTCTTTCCAAGAAAAACACCAGCATTTGTCAACAATTTGGTTGTCAAGAAAACCTCTTTCTAAAAGTGCATTCCTAAAGCCTCAGCTCAGCCTTTTCAAAGTAAGGTCTTTGTCAGTTAACATTACTACTGCTGAGCTATTCAGTATAAAGTGAATTCTTCAGAAATTTGAAAACATGCATATACTGATGGTCCTGAAGTCATATACCGTTATTTACATGGAATACAGCAGTGTGAAGCATGTACAAACGGTGAACACAAGTGGTAAATTTAACGTCAAAAACAAATAATCCAGACATGGCGATGCTGTAAGTGTAGGAGAACAGTAAAGAAGCTTATGCACAGAGTAAACTCAGCCCCTGGCGAAAATACTAGAATCATCACACTTGGAAAATTTTCATCCAGCTTTTGTATTTTGTAGCAAATAAACAAATCACAGATATGACACAAGACAAAATTTGTAAAACAGATGAACATTGTGGCTTTGTGGAACGGACCTCAAACAAATCAGATGCAATTCATTTACGTATTGGAATATTTTTTTTTTCATTTCATATCAAGCAAAATAAAAAAATAGGAATCACTCAATGCTGAGGAAAAAATTATGGAACCACGTTCAAATTTGCATTTATATTACGAATACCTGCACAAGTAATTGTGCAAAACAATCTGTGGTTAAAAGGGAGTGCATGCACACCTTAACAAACTTGCGCTTGACTGAAAGGAAACATATTACCAGTAACAGAACTATTTTAAAACGAAAATGACTACAGCCAAGTGTCACTTTTAAAAGATACAAAAGTACAGTACAGAAATAAATAGGACAAAGGTTTGCTGACTTACACTGACTGCATTTGAAAATAAGAATCGGATTTGTGCAATGCAGATACATGAATGTGTGTGTTTTGGAGGAAAGTACATTCCGGCACAGGTACTTTATGCAGTTTTGGAAAAAAAGGGGAAATGATGAGATGAAGAGGCAGCGCTGCTGGTGTTTGAATTCCCGCCCCTGAGTGACGAAACGTCCCGACCGCGACTCGCCTGGTGGCCACAGATCGCGATTTGAAATGACAGTGCGAGAAAAAAGGAGCAGCAATAGGAGGCCATGGGCGTCTGAGCGCAATTAAGGCTTTACCGGGGGTTACATGCCAACGTTTTAAATCTGGAGCCCCATAGCCGGAGTTTTTCCGCGAAAGTCGTCGGGATTGGTGCTTCAAAGGGTGTAGCCTTCCTTTATCAGATGGCACAAGAGCGGCGTGAAAAAGTCGTGCGTTTTCTGTCGGACCTTCAGGACTGAGGACGCCGAACGTATTTAGGTAAGGCAAAGTGGGGCAGATATTATTGGCAGTTGCACGTTTCCAGTTTCATGGGGAGCTGCGGTAAAACTGCGCGGCTGATGCTGCCCTGCCATGTGCTAGCATGCGTTAGCAGGAGTTAGCGCCGAGGCTAGCTCTGCAGCATCCGCACGTCAGCTGCGCTCACTCGGGGACATGATGCGCGTTTATCGGGCACTGAAAGCGAAAATAAAACACATAATTATTATTGCATTATAGTAATTATTATTGATGAGCACGGCTCGCGTATGACCGCAGTGCTTGGTGCCATGTTTAAATGACAGGCAACTATAAAACACGTTAAGCGAGTCACGTGTCCCGGTTTCTGTTCCTCGTGGTAAATGTTACCAGCTGGCTGTAAAGTAAGACTGCGAGGTGTGTGTAATGTGTGTAATGTCACAGAGGTAGTAGGGAATACGGTTTAGACACGGCAATGGAGTTGACACTGTGGATCTAGTGTGGTTTAGAAGCAAACCGAGAAATACCTGCACTGGGAATGATATGGGGGGAAAAACGTAAAATATGTCATACTGAATGCGTGAAACAAACTGAAAACTGTTAAATATACTTGAAGACAAATGGTGTCTGGTTACCAGAGGGGTTACTAACAGCCCTGAGGTCCAGTGAAAACTGCACACCTGTACAAATAGGTAAATCTGTCAAGAGGACGGAAAAATTGGCCCAGCAGCCGGATGTAAATTATGATTTGCACATGTATGGTTTATGTAAAAATATGATTCTGGTGGGCAAGAAAACAAGCTGAACCAGACTGATGCTATACCAAAACTGCAGTTTTTGTAATGAGCATTGCATTAAGCTGATTTAGAGCTTAAATCCCACTGGAATGCAAGAAAGATCCCCCCCATTTTAGATTGACATCTTTCAGAACAGTATGTTGCGTAGGATGATTCAGTTCCCAAACCACTTTTTTAGAAGGGAAGCAACTTGTCTGTCAGTGACTAAATAAAACCATCTTGCAGAGTGTTCTAAACACACACACAATGAGGCACAAGTGGTCTAATTTTAACATGTTTAGGTGACTTTGAGGGCCTCTTGTGCCCAGTTGCCCCTAAAGCTTTGTTTGTGGCACTTGTTTTAAGAATAGCCATGTACCTGATCCTGCTGCATGGGGCAGGTGGTGTCAGTGACAGATGTCCTGTCACAGGAGGTGCGAGAATGAATGACACCCCCCCCCCACTCTCCCTTCGTTGTTGGTTTGTGCCCTGATTCCCTGCACAATTTAATGCTGATGTAGGCCAGCTGTGATTTACTTTTTTGTTTTCCCACCTACTTCAGCGAGTGCTTAGTTTTACCATTTGTTTTAATTGCATCTCTTTGTGAAAGGCTACAGCCTGTTTTTGTTAACTGTGCATAGGTCGTTGCCACTACAGCGTGTTTGTATATAGCAACTTAAGAACATGTTTCTCAGAGTTTGGAAAAGGAACGTTTATAGCAGCACCCTAACAATGAGATCTACACACTTGCCCTGACTTTTAAAGCTTACTGGTTATACTTATCTAGTATTAAACGGTTTGTATGGAGGCAAATTTATTTGTTTCAAGTATAGTCATTAAAGTTAAAGCACACCAATGTATGGCATTGTTGCACGAGTAAATGTTTTGTTCTGTGAAAATTAAAACAAACAAAAATTATAAATAACCACCCAAAAACTGTTATTAGACTGATTTCTCGTGTAACTCCCTGACTGCTGAAAGGGCGGTCGAAAGCAGACCTAATGCTATCGTTGGTTACCGTTGTTAGGAAAATGCAACGTTGTCCCCTCCTGTTCATTTAGTGTTATGTTGGTGGAATTCTAAGCAGCTTTCACGGGGACTGGCAACTTAGTTTTTTTTTTTTTTTTTTTTTTTTTAAGTAATTTTCAGAAATGGTAAAATTTTCTAAGGTCAGAGTTGAAGTCTCATAAGCAGCATTAGCAGATTGATGGCCAGCTGGTGGATAAGTAGAGCTGGCTGCAGAGCGATGTCATTCTGGGGCGGGGGGGTATCCTCTGTGGAGAGTTGGCCAGAACAGGCATTAGTGTTCATGAGCTGGAACAGAAGCCAGAGTCTGTCTCTTCTCTAATGACCTCTGCTTTGTTTCTTACAGCGTCCAGAGTCCACTTATCCTGTCAGGAGAGCTAATGGGCCTCGAAGCATCTGTGTGCTGTGCTAGTCCACCTCACACTGCTGTTAACCCCCCACCACAGGGGGCTTGCCTTTTACAGTGACTTTGCTCTAAGCTCCAGGTCACGGCAGCCGATCCACACAGGGCATTTTAAAAAGACAAGGGCAGAATGACCCATGTTCTGTGTGGCACACGGGTTAGGTCTTCACCTGACAGATCGACTGCATACCTTAGTGCCACCAGGGAATGTTTAAATTTTTCCATGTTGTCCTCCTCCTCACACAGCCATACCTGTTGCTCTAAAAATTACTAGGTTTGTTTTTCAGCTAGGTTTTTATTTAGCTTTTACCCCAGCAGTGCAAAGCTCATTGCATTATTTTCTTGCGATAAAATCACACCATTACGTTTTGTCTGTCGTAGAGAAGTTGTTCACTGCAGTGGTGCAGTTTGACCTTATTGAAACCAACTCCCAACCCTGACCAGTTTGTAGTTAGACTTTAGGACTTTGGTAAGATGTACAGCACTGCTGGACATTATGTAACAGACGGCAGCATTTACTGTGTGTTGAGATGAAGTTTTTTTTTTGACTTTGTGTCAATATTGACCTGGACCAGAATGCAGTGTGGAGCAAGGCATTCGGTGGTGGTGTTCTGTGAAGTGGAAGCAATGTTTGGAATGTGGGCATTGCAACCGGAGTTAAGCGTCTGTTAACCCTTTACGCTTCCAGGTTTTCCAACACCTCCTCTGGCTGTTTAAAAGGAGCTGTATACAAAAGAAGACTTGTCTGAAAATCGTAGCTGTTGAGATGATGAGCCCAGTACGTTCAGCACGGTTCTGCTGCTATGCTGGGCCCGGATGCTCATGACTGGAACTTTCCTGTGATCGTATCTAGTTCTGCACAGCCTGTGGCGGCCCTGCCTTGCTCTTGAGGCCCGTATTTGTGGCCCTGTCAGAGGGCTGAGAAGCACTCCTGAGGGGAGTGGTGCTGAGCATGCAGGGTTTACGGCAGACAGACTGTCCACTGTGGCGTGGTCCACACTGTGGACGTTGTGCAGAACAGAGGAGTCACAAAGGAAGATTTCACTGTTTAGAGTGGACGAGCATCAGATCATTCAAACAAAAGATTTTTTAATTTCACCTTTTTGCTAAATGCTACATTTATTACAGATTCGTTATACAATATAAATTAGACGTATAATACCGTCTTGTATTTTGCTGCTGTTTTGGATGAAATACTTGAATTGTGAACAAGCATCTGATTTTAAAATGGACACGTGCATTAGCTTTTTTCTTTTGTTGTCCGGCTGATGTTTTGTGGACTTCAGTATATGAAGGAGTCATCGATTTTTCAGTTGCAAAATACTAATTTTTGTATTGAATGTTTTTATTGAATATTTGTTTCTTTTCTTCACAAGGAACGGTAGTTGGCAGGTACTCGGCAGGTTTTTAAACATTTTGCTGAAGTGTCGTTCTTTGTGTAGCCAAATGGATTTGAAGGCCAAGGTCTGTCCTTGGAATAGTTGTACAGAATCACTGCTAATGCAGTAGCATGTTTCTGCACCAAAATGTAAGGTATTTTTCTTGTTCATTTTACAGTACTGTTTAGCGGACATTGAACTTTTGACTATGGAGTACTTCCTGTTGAACTTATCGCACTTCTGTTTGCATGTATGTTTTCTGGGTGGGGTTTCAGATGGCGTTTTAGTGTTGACAATGGCAGTCTGGTTTGTGTTTGTCCACAACAGAGAACGTGAAGGAAGAGAAGGTACACTGAGTTTTCACGCACAAGCCAAACGTACATTTGGTTCCAGGTTGTGTCTACATCACGTTAATCGCCAGGTCTTGAGTGGAAGCTGAGGAGCAGCTTCCTGGGTTTCAGTGTGGAGGAACCTGAGTGTGCGGACGCTGTGGCCTGGTGGAGATTGTGGCCTCGCTGCCAGGCGTTTCCTGGCACAGGAATGTACTTCCTGAGGCTCCCTTGGCTCAGTCTGTGACTTCTTAAATTTTTCTTTAGCTCTGTTCCCCGGAGAGGCAGCCATGGTGGTTTCAGCACATCAGAAGGCTGGAGTCCAGGCCCAGCTGCAGACCCGTTGACGCCAGAGCAGCCCTGCCGCAGGAGGATGCACTGGGGATAACTGCTGCTGCACTTCCTCTGGGCAGCTTTTTAATCTGCTGGAGGCGGCTGATTTGATTGGATCGCAAGCCGGCAGCTGGGCACAGGAAGCAGAAGGGACAGCCTTCCAGCGCGGCAGGGCACAGCAGGTGTGGGGCACGGTGGACCTGCCCCTCGGCAGACATGTCCGTGGGCGAGGCGGACACAGAGCACCCTCGTTTTTTTGTTGGGTGCGACGACGCAGAGGGAGATGAGCTGCTGGACCCCGGGAGGATGGTCGGCTATGACTGTCTGTACGAGAACGTGGAGGAAGAGGGTGACGAGGATGAGGAGTATGACTCGGTGAGACTGCAGCCCTGTGTGGTGTGTTATCGATGGCCCGTGTTGTCCTCCAGCTGCACAGTAAACGTCTGTTTTTATATAACGCTCATTGCCACAGTGACTCACGGAAATATAATCTGAAATTCTGTTAGTGATTGGGTATTACTGTCATACTAACACTTTTTTCTGTTGACTCGAACACGAGTCTTAATTATTTTAATTTCTGTTACGGCTACAAAATTCTTCACTGTCAAATAATGCACGTTTAAAAAATGGAACAATGATTAGATACATTATGTGAGATGGGTCAGAGGGATTCAGATGCAGATTCTTGGCTTTTGTGAGTTTAATTCTTACACCAAGTTTCCATTTTGCGTTATTTTTGTACAAATAAGGTAACAAATATTCAGGCTTGAAGTCCCCAGAGATTGTGTTAGGTCATATATTTAAGTTTCAGATTTATGGAGACTATTTAAAATTTTCATATCTGTATGAGTTTCGTCTGCGTTTTTAAAGTACGTTTGCGTATCTGTATTATTAAACCAATATGGAAATGCAAATTTTTTTTTTTTTTTTTATTAAAGAAATTGATGTTGCTCTATATATTTTTTTGTTTTGAAAAGAACAAGCCCCCAGATCTCTCAGTGCCATCAGTTAACACTATGCAGTTCTTGCAGTGGGTTGTATTTGTGCTGTTGGTGTGGGAGCTAACCTTGAAGGTCTGAAATCATCACAATAATAATGCAATTATTGATTTGTTAATCCACTTGTTTGCTGTGCTTAAAATTCCGAGGTACCGAGTTCCCCTCTGGCTGTATGTGAAACAGTTATAACTGCGCCTGTACGTGCCCCAGAGATGCTTAATGTTGGAAAGGTGGTGGCCTTAGGAGTGTGGCCTCCTGCCAGTGCCCTGGGCTGGGACGCTGACCTCTGCTCCGTCTCGCTCAGCCCCCAGAGAGACAGATAGTGGTGGGAATCTGTGCCATGGCCAAGAAGTCCAAATCGAAACCCATGAAAGAGATCCTGGAGCGCTTGTGTCTCTTCAAGTACATTACGGTGGCCGTGTTCGAGGAGGACGTCATCCTGAACGAGCCTGTGGAGAAGTGGCCCCTCTGCGACTGCCTCATCTCCTTCCACTCCAAAGGTCGGTTCGCTTCCTGTTTGCCAACCTGCAACTTCTTCTTCCTGTTTACCATGTTGTATCTGTGTAAATTTTTAACCCGATCCCTAAAAAATTGAATCCTAAGGAAAATTAACACTTGCTTTTACCAAAATGGACTGGCTGTGTAGTTATTACCCAGTTATGATTTATATTACGTACATTTCCTTATCCAGTAAAGCAATTAAATTATTAAATATATTTAATACTGTCTACCTATAGCTATTAACATGGCAACATTTCAAATAAAAACAGTGTGTAAAACTTGTCAATTAGAATTTTCAAATTTAGTCTTGCAGAACTGTTTTCCTTTTGCCTTCCAATCCATTTCTGTGTGAATTAAAGCTGGACAGTAAATTTATTCAGATTAACTAGTGCTGCACAATCTATAACCTAAAAATCCATTCTTATTTTTTTATGTCACGGCTTAGCCTGATGCCAAAATATGCGATTAGGTCTGTTTAAACTCCCTCATATGACCAGAACCCCCCTTCCACCACCACTAAACAAAAGCTAAATGTGTTATGACTGGTCAGTTGTCAAGATGGCGTGGTTTTACACATTGCCGAATACTGGTGTCAGCAAGGAATACAAAATGCATTTGTAAACGTTTAAAACCGAGTTTCTCCTGTAACGGTAACACGTGATGTTTTGGGTCATGCTGGTCAGATTTCTGTTCCGTGGTGGAACAGAACAAACGAACAGAACAAACGTGTCTCACACCTGAGACACGTTTGTTAATTTGTCTGAGTCTATTTTGACTTGGAAAACACAGACGAAGAACTCCAGACTTGCAGTCCTCTAGGTTTCGGGGGGGGGGGGGTTTGCACAGGAAATAAAGTGCAGCCTTTTTCTCAGGTAATGAGTGGGGGGTCGTTTGTTTTCTCTGCAGTAAGTATGGTTTCGTGCAGACAGGTGGCTTGTTGATCGGATGTCCTGCTGTTGCCCCATGGAGAGAAGCAGGCTGTCTCGTAAACAGATGACGGTTTAATCTTGGTGGAAAACATTGTTTAACCCCTCCTCCCTTATTTCCCTGCTCAGGATTTCCTTTGGATAAAGCGGTGGCTTATGAGAAACTCAGGAATCCGTTTGTCATCAACGACCTTGATCTTCAGTACTGCATCCAGGACAGGTATGACCCCATTGAGAAGCTGTTGTCCTTTGTGTTCCTTTGCTCCCTGGTCGCACGGTGTTTTATCGCAAGCGTTCAGCGTTCAGCGTTCAGCGTTGCTGGCTTTAATAAACACACTGCCTTTTTTCGGTGACTGCCTTTGGGGAAAATTAGGTAAACAGTAATCAGTGCAATTATGGGGGAGAAAAGTGTCACAACCAGCAGATGTACTTTCCCATGAACGGAGATGCAGATAAAACAGCAGCTGTTCCAATACGGGTGTAGGCTCTGGTGCAGCTGGGGTGTTGGAGGTGTGAGTGTAAATAAATACATGTGTGAACACGACCTTGGATCTCTCTGCAGGAGGGAGGTATACCGCATTCTGAAAGCAGAGGGGATCCAGCTCCCACGATACGCTGTTCTGAACAGGGACCCTGCCAGGCCTGAAGGTGAGCAGGGTGGCCTTCATGGAGGTTGGTCTGTGGTGTTGGACAACCTGAGAGAGCTAAAGGTCAGCAGATCAGTCTTCATGGAGGTTCTCACTGGCCAGCACCAAGGTCTGTGGTGTCAGTGAAACATGTTACTGAATGGCTGTAGGTATTTTTACTGTTTGGTGGTTGTAGTTGGGCACGGTGGATTATGCTTTTAAAAAATGTAGACTGAAACAAGGTTATAAAGTACAGCAAACCGTTCTTGGTATGTCAGATGCTTAATAACGCCTTAGGTGAGGCTTTGTGCTCACTTTAACCTGAAATAAAAACCCAGTCATGTTTGATTCACTGAGTCGCGTTTCACGATGTTGTTACCAAGTCACTATCTCTTGTCTATGTCTCTCTTAACAAAAGATGTTTAAATGAAAGGTGGCAGTAAAACCAAGGTGACGATGATCTAGCGAACTGACTGTGCTGTTTTTCCTGTTCTTGTGCTGTTATCAGTTGCTGTCTGCAGGCTTTTTGTGTGTGCGACCCCCCCTATCCTCCACTGGCTCTGCCTGTATCCAGCCCTCAGCCCTCAGCCCTCAGCGTTTTGCCTAGTGTGCAGTGACCCTGGTAGAATGGTTCCTCTATACTGTTTCAGCGTGAGCCTTACCAGTCTTTTTGGGGTGACCTTCCATCACTCAGCCAGAGAGTCGGGGGACAGAATCAGTCACTGGCATAAAGCAGGGCTGATCTGCTCAGTATTATTACTTAAGGTCAACAAATGGGCCGTAAAAAACACCCTGACCTGTCTTGCATTAGCATTTTAATGAGTACAGACATGGAAGGATGTAATGGACTATTGGAATGGAATATGGAGGCAGGCCTTGTCATGCTCAGGAGTTCATTAACAGCCCAGTCCTGCCTGAGTGAAAGTTTAACTGCAGCAAAACAGTTGGCAGTTCGGGTCTTTAATACTGCGTTCTACAGATGTTCTGCTGATGTGCGTGTTTTTGTAGCCAGCTCTCTCACATTCAGGGCGAAACTTCACCAAGAAACATGTGAATGATGTTTGTTCCATACAATACGTATTATTTCACTTTTCAGTTAACAGGAGACAGTTTTCACTAAAATTTAAATAGCAGGGAAACGAGTGGTTTACATTAAAATGGTTATAGAGGGTTTATGTTCTTATTCTTTAATTCAAACAACTGTCTGGCCTGTGTGGTTACACCACAAATGGACTGATGGTGTAATGACGAGGATTGCATTACTGTTTTTCTGATGCAGTGGTCACTGGCCACCTCCACACACATTTTCCTCTGTGCTGAGTTTGAAGTGAAGTCACTCACAAAAGGTGCCTACTCAGTGCATATTGGCAGACATGTAATTTTGACTGATTACCCAGGCCAGAGCAATAGCTAGTGTTCTATAATGTCTTTAAACACTTCTTTATGGAATTAGGAGCATAGTCTGATGTAATTACATTTGTAATAACTGTAATCGCCCTTCCTGTCAGAGTGTGGGAAAATTAGGCTTCCTAGGGTAAGGTTCCTATTCCCTTAGGCCAAAGAGCTCAGGTAAGAACATGACTGTACTTAGCTGAGCTAGCTTACACACACATTTTTTTATATGCAGCAAACTGTGCTGATTGGAGGTTTCAGAGGAACTCCACCCACTGGGAGTGATCTGGCTAATAAACAGATAGGGGTGTGGTCATGGCTCTGGTGTCGAAACCTAATGGTCAATATTAATGGGTAGCAATTTTGGTTTAACATTTTTGGGTCTCTTATTTCAGCAAATAATGCTTTAAACTAAGGAAAATGAGTGTGTTTTGGGTGTTAGGTGACAATACAAATGTTTTGTTTCCATTGTGTTCAGAATAATATAAGTGAAGAATGGGGCTACTTATCTGCTGGCACGCTTGTATGGAGTGGTGTGTGCGTGTGCGTGAGATGGCAGAGCAGCCTTGTGTGACCCAGCTGAAAATGAATCAGAATTAGCTTGTTCGACACTGAAAGCCTTGTGATAATACCCTTTGTATTATAATGTGTTAGAAAATATACCTTTATGGGAGTCCTTAATTGACCCAACATAAATTTTTTTTCCCCTCTGATTTTGTTCACAATTTGATCACACTTTAGTTGTTACTAATTTAAGATAATTACTTATTATTGTTTTTAACTGTGATATACCTGCAGTGTTAGTATGAGAAATGGACAGTTCAAGGGAAGTGGAGTTATTCAATTCAATTCAATTCAATTTATTTTTATATAGCGCCTTTTGCAACAGCATGCCTCAAAGCGCTTAGTTATGTTGCATCATATTGAATTACTGTGTGCAGCAGAACCTAGAGAGATGATGACCTTCTGAGGTTGGGACAATGGTTTGATTAGTTCTCTGAGCAGAGGACGTTTCTCTTTATCTCTTCTCTCTAATCCCTTTGTCAGGTTATGCTGAACAAGCAGGGGCTGCATGTTTTCAAGTCCTACCGGAGCTGTCATGATAGTGGTTTTATGGTCCAGACAAATACTGGGTGATGCTGTCGGGTTGGGGGTACATCAGATGTTTGATGGAGGAGGATGTAACCTTGAACTTTTTGTGACAGTAACCTCCTTCCTTTTTGTATTCATGACAAGATTTGAATGAATCCCCCCTGACTCTGGCTTGTTTGGTGTTCTTGAGTGGTTAGCTGCTGTTGGGTTCCAAGTGATGCCTTACCTTCCTTGAAACCCTTTTGTCAGTTAAATTTTTGCAGTGTCGCTGGATCTTTTCAGTTTGCAAAGTTTCTGTGATTCAGCTTTAAAACTTGCCCCCCCAATGAATTATAAGTTCTCTTTATAATTGACTTCTCAAGCGAGTGTGTTAATTGACTTGACTGAAAAGAATTAGTTTAAGGGGTGCTGGTTTACACAGTGAGCATCAAAGTGGCAAAAGTTGTTGGTGCTGGAGTCTAAGCTATTTTGGTGTTTGGTGGAGGTGGCATTTTTGTGGCAGAGACTTTCATGTCAGTGCCCACTACCAGGCTCTGGCCCATCGTGACAGCGCTGTTTCGCACCTCCTTTCCAGAGTGCAGCTTGGTGGAAGGAGAAGACCACGTGGAAGTGAACAGTGAAATCTTCCAGAAGCCATTTGTGGAGAAGCCAGTGAGTGCTGAGGACCACAATGTGTACATCTACTACCCCACATCAGCAGGAGGCGGGAGCCAAAGACTCTTCCGGAAGGTCAGGTCACAAACATGCTGTTTCCACAGCAGGAGTGATTAAAAGTCTGCAGCCTGTAGTGTGGGTGTTTTACTGTGTGGGTCTGAATTAAATGTAGAAATGTGTATGGAACGACATCTGTGGCTAAATTTTATGCTGTGGCCTGTACTGATTAATGCAGTTTAAATCATATTACTTTGTAAATGGTTTTCTGTTCATATTAGCCTGTGTAGTAAGTGTTCATATGCTTCCATGTAGATGTATGTTATATACAAGCTGCTGAAAATATGGTATTTAGATCAAAGTTCTTCATATGTTTTGCAGTGGAATTAATTTAACTTGATTAATTTTATGTACACTATATACCTGCTTTTGTTTGTTCTAGATTGGTAGCAGAAGTAGCGTTTACTCTCCAGAAAGCAATGTCAGAAAAACTGGATCTTATATTTACGAAGAATTTATGCCGACAGATGGAACTGACGTAAAGGTAACATCAAAAAGCAATTTCCGTCAGCACGGCCAGTGAGTTACTGAAGGGTTAATACCCAAAATGCGACTGACGTTTGTTGGCGGGTGCTGGCATTGTTACTTACCTTCCAGGTCCTGAGTCACGTGTTTATTTACTATATATTTTGCATTAACTGGCAGCTATAAAACCAGTCCGCCATGAATCATTGTCTATAAAATGTAAAGTGTGTTCACAGCTGACCATGGTTCTGTAAATTAAAGGTAACGGAAGAAATTGACGGAACCGGATTATTTTTGAGCTGCATTTAAAGCGAAACTTAAATTCAAGCTGAGTTTTCAGGTTAAATTAAATTTTAATGTAGAGTTTGTGCTCTATCATCAATATCCCAATTTTATTTACCATCATTGCCTCCTGATGTAGTGGTAGCTATACCAGATCATGGCAGGTGTTGGATGAATTGACAATGTCTTAATTTCTTGATTTCTTAAACACATTTGTATAACTAACAACACTTGTCATTTTGTACCTCTAACAGTATAGAATTTTAGAGCTTTAACAAGACTCTTCCTAACTGCTACAGGGTGTGCTACTCTTTGTGGGAATGTTCTCGCTGTGTGTGTAACGTCTTGGTCTCTGTTCGTCAGGTATACACAGTGGGCCCGGACTATGCCCATGCCGAGGCCCGTAAATCACCCGCCCTTGACGGCAAGGTGGAGAGGGACAGCGAGGGTAAGGAGGTGCGCTATCCAGTCATCCTGAACGCCAGAGAGAAGTTCATCGCCTGGAAGGTGTGCCAGGCCTTCAAGGTAATAGATATGAGAACACTACCAGACCATTCGACTTCCTGTCCACATTATGTTGGATTTGATAGTCTGATTTCTCGTGTGGTGTTCTCATATTAACAAGATTTATTGAATATGATTTGTTTTTGTTGAGAAAACGTTGCTCTTCTGAAAATTAAGAATAAAACAAGTCAGAGGAAATTTTTCAGTTAATATTTTTATCAATTTTTATTTGTGTGTTGCAGATTTTATTAATGTTTATACTTTATGGAAATTCTTACATCTTTTTTTTTTTTATTAGCAAACTGTGTGTGGCTTTGATTTACTTCGAGCCAACGGCCAGTCGTACGTTTGTGATGTGAATGGATTCAGCTTTGTGAAAAATTCAATGAAATACTACGACGACTGTGCGAAAATTCTGGGGTAAGTATGAAAATGTCTTTTATTCACAGTATGAATGAAAAACAAGTAAAACTGCAATACCAAAAACCGCGTTGCAAAAGGATTTCTGTAATAAGTATAATAGCAGACAGTCATCATGATCCTTGTTGTGACAGGAACATTATAATGAGAGAATTGGCCCCCCAGTTCCACATTCCCTGGTCCATACCTTTGGAAGCCGAAGATATTCCCATAGTTCCCACAACATCCGGCACCATGTAAGTACTGCAGACCCCAATTTTACCTGCTGTTCTCTTTGGTCTTATCCGTAGTTGCACAGAATGCCTTTACTGTAACATCCAATACAGCTGCAGGCATCTTTTGTAAGTGATCTGTAAACCGTGTAAAATTTTGTGGCGACCTCTGGAAGCTCCGTAAAAACCGTTGTGTCCTTCCCCAGGATGGAGCTGCGGTGTGTTATCGCTGTGATCCGCCACGGCGATCGCACGCCCAAGCAGAAGATGAAGATGGAAGTTCGGCACCAGAGGTTCCTGCTTTGCTTTCGCACGCCCGCTAACGGCTTAAATCCTGCTGTAGAGATGCGTCCTGACATACCGAAACGTTTCTGTGAAGTCTTTACTGCTGATGTTTTGCTGCTTTTCTTTGCAGGGTTTTAATGTCGGTTTTTCCTTGTGCAGGTTTTTCGATCTGTTTGAAAAATGTGACGGGTACAAAACTGGAAAATTAAAACTGAAAAAACCCAAGCAGCTTCAGGTAATGGAGATTTTTTT
Source organism: Chitala chitala (assembly GCA_025773905.1). NCBI lineage: Eukaryota > Metazoa > Chordata > Actinopteri > Osteoglossiformes > Notopteridae > Chitala > Chitala chitala. Next base: position 217,257 of record JABJVR010000095.1, on the reverse strand, counting down.
TTTTTTTACTGTATCTGGCCAGACGTTAATTGAGTTGTTTTTAAACGTGGATTTTGTGGCTACTTCCTTTTATGTTTCAGGAAGTTTTGGACATCGCCAGGCAGCTCCTAGTGGAGCTTGGGCAGAACAACGACTCGGAAATCGAGGAGAGCAAAGCAAAGCTGGAGCAGCTGAAGACCGTCCTGGAGATGTGAGCGAGAAGGTGCACCTTTATCCAGGGCCTTTCATAACCTTCAAACCGCCCCTCATCCGAATTTTCTCTCTCCCAGGTACGGCCACTTCTCTGGCATAAACCGGAAGGTGCAGCTCACATACCTGCCACACGGGTGCCCAAAAACTTCAAGTGAAGAAGAAGGTAAGATAACTGCGTATCTGTTCATGCCCACGAACTTCAGGCACAGACGTGTACGTTGTATTTGATAACTGGAAGCCGCAGAAGATTAGGCAGGTCAGGAGCACTAAATCTTTTTAACCTCAGAAACTCGGGTATAGGTGAGTGGGGAGGGAGGTCAAATCATTCCACTTTGTGAAGTCTCAAGGACAGCCAGCTGTGGCTGTTTTCCTGAGCCCAAGCATGGGGCCACAAAAAGAAACTAAATGGTGAACGGATTAGATCTAGAAAATGGAAATACTTGTTTATGAATAGAGGATAGAACCCTTAATTTTTCCAAGCTGGCTTTAATGGAGAACTTGCTGTAGCGCAATTTACATTTCTGGACAGCAAAGATAGTCAGGCCCACGGCTCATTCTGAGGCTGTGTACCGCGGATGCCCGTCCACATTTAAAACGGCACTTTGTGCTTCTCCTCACGGCAAGCTGTCCCTCAGGAGATATGTGACTGGATTCAGTATTGAAAGGTTAAAAAGAAGAGCAAGGCTTAACGAGGCCAATTAAAGGAAAAGTGAACGAGGTCACAGCTCTGACATTTAGTATTCCATTGGTGTGCTGAAGTGTTGTTTATTAAGCTGCTCCAAATGTGGGAAAGGTCAGCCCCACTTTATTTTAATAGAGAGCCTGACAGCTTGCTTTGTGCTACTTCAAGATAAGATTAGGGTCTTGTCTGGCCGGACCAAATCTCCATAATAATGTTAATGTGTGAAAGCTTTGCGAAGGTGTTGAAGTCTTTGAAATTTCACATTTAAATTTTGTCTTATTAAAAGGATGATACGGAGCTCCGTTTTTGTAGATGATTGAATTGACTAGAATTATTTTAATTACCATGAGTTGTTTGTCATGTGACACACTAAAGGTAGCATCTCTACATCACACGCTATCTTCATTTGTCAACTTTTTTTTACTTTGCCGATATTGAAAATAATATTAAAAGCATATTTAAATATTCCGTCTTTTAAATGTAGCCAAAATTTTGCTCTTTATAAGCTTGCATTGGTAAACAGGGCTAATTTGTATCTAAAAATAAACAGCAAATGTTCTTCTGATGCAAATGCAATTTAGGTTGGAGTATCCTTTTTTTAAACAGAACAGTATAGGTTTTCTGCTGAAGAACTTAAGTAAATTTAGGTGTTATTGTCATAAGACTTAATTTGAAGAAATATTTTATGATATTTGTTACACAAAATAATTTAAACATTTATGTAATTTAACTAGAGTTTCACTTGATACGGGTCCCGTATATTTAAAAAAATTACTCATTACTGCCAGTAGGAAATCTGAAATCATTATTGAAATTTTTTGTACTTTGAGTATTTATTTTTTTGTACTGTATGAATGTTGGGATGTTTTGATTGGCCTGTGGGAGATCTGCTGAAGGTTACCCTCGGTAACTTGAGTCAGTGGTTTACTGTCGTTTATTGTCTCCTGACAGATGTTCGCCGTGATGACCCCTCCCTCCTCCTGGTGCTGAAGTGGGGAGGGGAGCTGACCCCTGCCGGCAGGGTCCAAGCTGAGGAGCTGGGCAGGGCCTTCCGCTGCATGTATCCTGGCGGACAAGGTAAGCACTGTCCTGCCCAACTAGATACCAGGCTGATACTGAAGAGGCTTCCTTGTAGAACTGTGTCGTGCTGCGGCTTGACGTTGTGTGTTTTTGGTCTGACTGTGCGGCCTGCGAACACCTCTGTTGGAGGAGGTGTGTGGCTCCTATGTGACCCTCTGCTCCTCTGTGCTGCTGCTGAAGGAGACTATGCAGGTTTCCCTGGCTGCGGGTTACTCCGGCTGCACAGCACCTACCGCCACGACCTCAAGATCTACGCGTCCGACGAAGGCAGGGTGCAGATGACGGCTGCCGCTTTTGCCAAGGTAGGCAAGTGGTGATTTGAAGAGTGCTGCCATGGTACGTGCCCTGTGCAGTGAACGCACGCTCGACTCCACGTTCCAGGGCCTGCTGGCACTGGAGGGCGAGCTCACGCCCATCCTGGTGCAGATGGTGAAGAGTGCCAACATGAATGGGCTGCTGGACAGCGACAGCGACTCGCTCAGCAGCTGCCAGCAGCGCGTCAAGGCCCGGCTGCACGAGATCCTACAGAGGGACCGGGACTTCACCGCCGAGGACTACGAGAAGGTCGGTGGCAGTGCTTCTAGTGCTGCAGAGGTAAACCTCTGTGTAGGGGCATGGGCTAACTGCTGTGGCCAGCCCAGATAGTGCAGAAAACACACATGCAAGGGTAAGGGATGGAGGACGTGCAAAAGTGATGGGTTTGGATGGATGAACAAAGGGAGGGAGGGAAGAAGGACACGTGAGGGTAAAGGATGGAGGCAGGGATGGACATGCTTGAGGGGTAAGGGATGGATAGGATGTGGTTTTATTGTCATATCAGCCATAAACAGCTGGTGCAGTACACAGTGAAACAAAACAACGTTCCCCCAGGATACCAGGTGCTACATAAGAACAGCTCAGAAGGACAACACAAAAAAGCTAGTAATAGAATATACAGGGTGCAAAAAGACAGCCGGTAGTAATAACATAATTAACTACGGCCAGACTATATAGTGCAAAAAGAAATGGGGCAGAACAATAAGATGTAAACATAACACAGATAACAGCGCCGACCAGACACAATGCAAAGTGCAGGGCATGATAATCATACAAGTGCGGCAGTGCAGTGTTTGTGTTGGTGTTTCTGAGGGATCAGTCCAGCCCCTGAAAATTGAGGAGTCTTATTGCTTGGTAAAAAAAAAAAAAAAAAAAAAACCTATTCTGGCCATGAGAGCCCCGATGCTCTAGTACCGGTGCCATATGGCAGTAGTGTGAACAGATTGTGTGATGGGTGTGTAGGGTCACCTACATTGCTTGTGGGTGCAGTTTGAGATGTAAATGTCCTCGATGGAGGGAAGAGAGACTCCAATGATTTTCTCAGATGTTCTCACTACCTGCTGCAGGTCCTTGCGAACCAATACGGTGCAATTTACAAACCAGGTGGTAATGCAGCTGCACAGGATGTTCTCAATGGTCCCTCTGTAAAATGTCATAACATAGGGTAAGGGATTGAGGGAGGATGCTCGCTAGGGTGAGGGATGGAGGGAGGGCGCTCGCTAGGGTGAGGGACGGAGGGAGGGCGCTCGCTAGGGTGAGGGACGGAGGGAGGGCGCTCGCTAGGGTGAGGGACTGAGCGAGGGCGCTCGCTAGGGTGAGGGACGGAGCGAGGGCGCTCGCTAGG
>JABJVR010000095.1:171143-199692 GCA_025773905.1 Chitala chitala | reverse complement strand
GGTGTGTTTTGGGTCCTTACACGTGCCTGATTTTGTGGTTTCACCCCGCATCCTGGTGCGAACCCCCTACCCCCAAACCCCCCCCCCCCCCCCTTTGAGAATGCAGGTGGTCTTTGCTACTACTGTGAAACGCTGTTTCTGTTCGGTCACGGCTCTGGTCATTTGAAATGTAGATGTTTCTCTCACTGCAGTCATCAGTGCTGACATCTTGATCATAACCATCTGTGAGTATTGATTTTAAGTAATATAGGTTGACGCACGTTTTCATTAGCTGTCATTAGGATGACTGAGTTTTTTTTCCAGAGCCTGTCGTCAGGTAACTTGTATTCTCAGTAGAGCGGTTGTACATCATTGCAGCAGGTAAATATGAATATTTATATATAAATCTGTCACAAAATTTCAACGTGAGCTGATTAATTTTTACCCCACTCCCCCCCCCTTTCATAAACCAGCTTGCATCCTTCTATTCAGGTCATATTAACTTACTGTAGACAGAAGTTTATTTTTCCGAAACTGTGCAGTTTTAAAAAATGGCAGGTTTCTACTTATAAAGGAATATTTCAGGCTGAGTTGTTTTAGTCTTTGAGCATTTCCTTGTGTCTCCAGCTAGCAGAACACTTAGGAATTTCTTTACGTTTGGAAGTGAAAATGGTTGTTTCCGAAACAGCTGAATTTGAGCTTTCAGATTCACGGTTAGTCCAACACATGAACCACGTGATGATCGCAATGGTGGTGATGAAGATGACAGTGATGATCCAGTTGAGTGTATTTCTGAGGACTGAGTGTTAGATGTTAGGGGTGGAGGGGGAGGGGGTAAATGGCAGGAGGTCCCACAAAAATTCTTATACCTGAGCCTGGAATCCCACTACGACTGTGCAGTGACGTTCACCCAGGCAGCTTGTCTGCACCCGTCCTGCTTCGATCTGTGCATGAAACAGTGGTGTTAATGTTCGCTAAAGATGAGAGGCCAGAAAACCCTTTCCTTCTTTTTGTTCTCTTTATTTGAGACAGGTGCTGTGTGTGATCTGGTAAACATCAGCTGTCCTGACTGTACTGTTTAACTTGCATCCCCAGACTGTCACCATCTCTCTCCATCCTTCCTGCATCTCTCCTTTCGTAACTGGGAGGATCTCATACGTGGAATGGAGTTCCTTGGAAATGTTGCATGATGGCCATCTTTGTGTGCCCCCCCTTTCTTTCTGCTTTGTTTGATTTGTGCCCTGCCCACCCCCATGCTAACATTTTCAACAGTGCTTATTAACATTGGCCTGTCTGGAGAAAGGCTTCTGTTTAAGCAAACAGCTGGAGCGTTGCTTCTTCTGCATAGTGCTGAATCTGGTCTTCTTTGTTCGATGTACTCCAGGTGCTGTCGGAGAGCAGCGGTCATACACGGTCTGGCAGACTTCACTCTGAGCACAAACTCACCAGCGGAATAGGTAAGGCCATCCCGTCTTTTCTTTTATGTGGTAGAAGCATGTGATTCAATAATTCTTTTATCAGATTGCTTAAAATATATGCTCACCTAATTTTCGGCTATGCTGCAACACAGTAGAACTGTAAGTGTGATTTTATGCATAGAAGCAGCTTCTATTTTTGTCATGGGGTCATTTTCAACTGATTTTACAGCTTTTGAAGCTTTCTTTGGCTAATGACACCAAAATTGTGTTTTGCATTTTTATTTTTTTTTAATTAATTTGGTAGCTGTTTTTGCACCAATTTAATTTGGGTTTGTGTTTGGTACACACTCTGGGGAATGCCCGATTTCATTTCACATCCTTGTTCTGTTGGGATTGAATCCTACCTGTTTCCAGTACTTTAATGTTGACCTCCTTGCAGATGCTGCTGACCTCCCTTTTAATCGTATGAAAATTGAATGACAAATTACTAAACGTGTGATACAAAGCTGTGTATTCTTACTTTTCTGAATTAAAATATAACCTATAAACAGATTTTTGCCACACACCTGACCTGCATGCTGCTGACCAGTACTCACACATGCTGGTAATGTCTGTATGTTGACAAAAACACACCATTGTGGTTATTCATTTATATAGGTATGAGGTATAAGTCAGTGGATTTTTTAGTTTTACTCAATTATAGTCACAGTGTAAACTGACGTCATGTTTATAATTGTGGCTACAACTGCATTTACACATCACTTTTAACATCTCACTAGCCGTTTTGCATTTATATAGTGTTTTCTATCTGAAAGTATTTGTAACACGCAGCACTACTTCGTAATTCTGTTTTCAGATTGGTGCACCTATTCCCTAATGCACACAAATCCCCCACCACAGAACAGAAATGCACTGAGTTTTGGACAGTTGTAATGTTATGTGTGGGTTTTTTTTTTTTTTTTTACGAGTACTATAAGAGTCACATTTAAATCCATGGTCCACTTTTCACACGAACCATGCTGCGCTGAAGTACAGGTCCAGATAACCGGCACTGCCTCACCTGAAGAGCAGCTGTTTCGGCTGCAGCTGTGTGACGTGACATTACCGTCAGTGTGTGACCTTTTTACGCGAGGCTGCACACACAGAGGCTTTGTGGCAAGAATCTTGTAGAGACTGCACGCTGCATGCGGTTTTTTTTTTGGTGTTTTTTTTTTTTTCCTCTCTCTCCTACTTGCCGTGCTGCAAGACATGGATGCTGTGTGTGTGTGTGTGTGTGTGTGTCTCCTCTAACTCTCATTAGGGTCACATTGCGCTGGGCTGTTTAGCGCCATGGTGCTGGGTGCCTCCTCCAGCGCTCCTAACCTACAAGATTACGCTCGCGCACACCGTAAAAAGCTGACACCTTCTGCCTTCCTAGATGGTATGTGCAGATACGCGGACACGTCTTTCCTGGATGAACCTTTTTGCACATTACCCATTGTAATTTATAGTTCATCCGCCCCCCCTCCACCCCCACACATTTTTTTTTTTTTTTTTTAAATAAAGGAATCCTGGAACCTTGCGTGGGGGGGGGGGTTTGTGTTGGAATTACAATGGGCTTTGTGGGCCAGTCGTGCTGTGACCTCGGTGCTGTGTCGGTTTGTGTTCCTCAGGTGTTTTGTTGTCATGGAGACACATTGCACTGCAAGTGCTGTACTTTGCGTTTTGTTTACTACAGGAAAAAGACACATCTTGTTTAGGGGAATTATAAGATAACGCTACAAAAACGGCAGAGTTCATACATTTAAACTAGACTCAAAACCCCCCATGTTATTTTTTCTGTCCAACTTTGATATAAAATGTTTTCTGCAATACATTTTGTAAAGGTGATCAAAATACAAATGACTGACCTTAAAATTATGTCCAAGTTAAGATTTTCACTTTATGTATATATTTAAAATCTGCCATGCATTTTTGTCCTGTCTGGTTTTCTGTAAGTACGCACCAAAATTTAATGTGTATACATTGCAAAACAATACTTGGAATCCAGCTGTGAGGTTTACTTTCTAAATAACTATTTTGTTTACTGAGAGCTAAAATATTGCACATAATTGTGAATTGTTCTGAAGCTGCTTAGATCTGTTACTGGACTTATAACAATTTTAACAGTACTTCTAGGTGTTTTAAGGTGCAAAAATGATCACCAGGAAAAACTTAAATGCAAGTGTCATGATAGGTAAAAAATTATAAAGCACTTAAATTTTTTAATTAAATTTTAACACTTAATATGAGTATACATCTTGCCTTTTGTGATTTAGCATTGCTAGCTACCCATGTGGAAGGAATGGGTCTTTTTTTAAAAGGTCCATTTTAATCTTGGTTTTAGAACTTTTATTTCCTCTCGTTATTTTTATGTATTTGGGGGCAAATATTCTACAGCATCTTAAAATATTCTGACCTTACGGTCACCAGCTGGTATTTAAAGTCACATTTTGGTTGCAGTCCAGTTCTTGTAATCTGATGAAAATTGGTCCCCTATATTAGGATTAATTATTTAATTAATTGCTTTTAGGTTCATCTCAAAGGCATGCAGTTTTTTTTTTTTTTTTTCCTTCTCCTAAGTATGACATGCCACTGTCTGTTCCTTGAGACAGTAAATTCTGCTTCAGGCACTGATTTTGACTTTACGGTTAAACTCTTTCAATGGGAGTAAAACATTGTTCTCCCAAACTTTTCATTCCAGAAATCCAGGATTCCTTAATCGTTTTTATATGTGGACATTCTCTTGATTCCTCCTCACCAAACTCACATCCCAGCTGGTACCTACAAATAACATCCAATCATTTCATTTCATGTCTGTTTTAGTTGCACTGATAAGATGTCTTATAAACAAACTTGATTATTAATGCGTTTTTATGGTCTACAGTACGTGCTGCACTGACTGGTTAATGGGGTTAGTGTAATGGAAGCAAAACACGACCTCAAGCTTTCAGACCATGCCCCCCCACCCCCCCAAATTGCCACTGTACACTAAACAAGTTAACGTAGACTTGAGCAGCTCTTGGTTTGTTCGTTTTTGTTTTCCTTTGTTCACGCTTTGTGTTGGCAACCTGTCCTGCATGTCGTCTAACGCTCACTGTCTTCCTTCTCTAACCCCTTTTTCAGTTTAGTTGTTGTACATTTCAGGTGCCCCCTGTTTTTCTCTCTCTCAGAGGCCACGCGTGGGTCTGCTGTTAAAAGATTTTCTGTCTCATTTGCTCGACACCCAACCAATGGTATGTTTAATTTTTGTTGTCGATTTTTCTTTTCTTTGTTTTTAAAGGTGCTACCTTGCTTCGTCTTTTTAAAACTTTTTGCCGATACGGAGTTCCTCCCAAAAGTTATTCCCCCTACCTCCATACAGTAAACACACATGACCAGACTGCTGATAACCAAAAAATATCGTGCAAAGTTTAGTTACTCCTTAATCAGCCACTTTTCGTCTGTTAACTGGCATTTTTTAAATGTTTTTTTCCTGTGTTTACAGTGGCATGTGCCATTTACAATATTGGGAACAATTTACCATAAATTAAGTGTGGGTCATATTTTACACAAAATTTAACTTTGCCATATCATTTAGAAAATTTTTATGAGACTCAGTTGGGAATGATATTGTTCTTGATTTTAAACAAATTTAATGACTATATGACATATGTTTTAGTTCAACCATCAATTCCGACCTGTGCCAACTTGCCATATCCTGAAAATATGACTTTTATGAGAAGACAGATATTGAAGGAAGTAAATATTTAATTGGTTTCATTGTTTGGATATCTTTTTTTTTTTTTCATTTAAACTTTTGTTTTTCAAACTGCTTTTCTAAATGGGTCAGTGTTTTCCAGCATGTTCTGTGGTAAGTGTTTAATTTTCTCATATTTGAATGTCCTATTTGTGCATTTTGCTGTTTCACTTTTTATGTTTTCTGTCTGTTTTCTGTTTTTCTTGTGTTCTTTTTTCAGCTTTTTCTCAACACTTTTCTCAGTCGTTTGAGCTGTAATTTAATTGAGGACATGTTTACGTTTTCACATGCGTCGTTTATATCTTTCTCTGAATGCCGACATCTATGTGACCATAAAAAAAAAAAAAATTTGATGACTTCCATGATGTAGGTGCAGGTTTAAATTCATATTATCACAAAATCAACTAGTGTACAAATTGTGAAGATAGGAATCGATGAATTTTTTTAATTGCCAAATAAGATTTTTTTATTCCATAACTTCATAAATTAAACTGAAGAATTTCAATGAAAAGGTGAAATACTCACTACAGCACACACGTATGTAAAAGATGCAGAAAATACAGTCATGGAGAACTCTTGAATCAGTAGGTATACAGATTTCGCTCACAAGGTTTTTATATTTGGAGTTTGACACGGTTTTTTTTCCCTGGATAAGGTGACCTGCAAGAATCATTCAAGCTTTAGCAGTAATGTCACCATTAAAATTTAACATTAATTAGTTTGCCTAAATAGAAATCTTTTTCCATTAATGATGACCATTAACAGTTCTCTTTTGCAAAACATCAGTGATTTATTGTTCACTCAATATATGGGTATGGTTGTCATTTTACTACTAAATTACTGTTAGTATTGTGTAGCTGAAGTGGTGTAGTAGTATGAGGTCTGTCTGTCCTGTACAGAGGTATTGTAAGGGAGGGGGGGCAAATGGATCAGTGGGACCCAGAGTGGGAGATTGATTTTTGGTCTGGAGGGGGCCAAGCTTTTGTCAGGGGGTTTACCATTTCTAGCTTTCTGATCATATTTGAGTGACCGCAGTCTGTCTGTGAGATGTCTCATTGGCTGGACTGAAGGATGTGGCAGAATTGAGCTGGTATCGCTCCACCAGGGGTGGGGGTGTGGTCAGCCCAGTCCAGACCTCACCAGCTTTTGGTAAAACCCTGGAACTCTGGAATATGACATTTTTTTTGTGTTTTGAAGAGATGTTTATCGACAAATTGATTTATTTCAATGTTAGAGTAGCAGAAGCTTGAATTTTACAAACTTGGAATTCCAGTTCCAGATTTATTTATTATTTTTTTTATTTAACAAAAGGATTGGTTAAAGGCTCCATGCTGGCTGTAATGACAGGTATGTCACTTTTGCCCACACCTCACTGCAGGTGGTGCAGCCAGTGCTGTAACAGTTGAGGCTGCTGGGTGATGTTGTGGATAGCAGAAGTAGACACATTTCCTCAAGTACATGTCTAAATTAATACATTTACAACAGTCATGCCTGAGATTCATCTATAACGAAGTGACCTCGAATCACCGTATTTTCCTGTTACTGAAACTTACTAACACTATAGTTTTACATTACATTAGTTTTTAGTGCTTACATAATTTATCTGAAAGTATGACGTTTTCATAGGGTTGACAGATTTACTAGGAATACATGGAAGGTGAATTTATTGAAACGCAGCTGAGGTAAGTACAGGTGTAGTCCTGTGTTTTTCTGGGACGTGTGTAGTGCCATGATGCATTGATGGAGCTTACCTCAGGTGCTTTCTTACCTTCCTGTTGCAGTTATTTTTCGTATTTGACCCATTTCTGTTGTAAACAACTGTGAACTACACAGTCAGTAGATTCATCTGCCTACACTGATTCTTTCCTTCAGACAAAGGCACAAGTTTACTCCCCCTTTCCTTTTAGGCTTTGAGTTGTACTCAATGGTTCCATCAATCTGCCCCCTGGAGACCCTGCACAACTCGCTTTCATTGAAGCAGGTGGACGACTTCCTGGCTTCAGTTGCTATGTCCCAGGACTGTATGATGGGGACGCCCTCATCCTCCCCAGGTAGGTGCCCAGCATGTTAGAGCCACTGGCATGGCAGTGTTTATCTGTAGTGTTAAACAGAGCTGCATATATCCTGGCGGGTAATGTCACCTGTCTTGTTTCTCCTAGCATCCGCGTTAAACTACAGTGCTGGTCCGCTGAAGAAGGCTCCTCTAAACACGTACACTCCAGCGAAGGTTCTGCCTTGCCCCTTTTCCCATTCCTCACTCATAAAGAAAGCCTTAGAGAAAGAGGCAGCCAATGGTGAGCAACTGCACAGTGATGTGCTGCTGTTTGTGTGACTCCTGATTTGAGTTGTCGTGGTGATGCGCTTGTGTTCTGTCATTTCATGTCTGATACCCCCACAGCAAGCAGCGAGTCGCCCAACAGGGTGCCAGTGGCAGGTCATGTGGAGAGCCTAATCCCTGGCCCAGCGGAGGGGATGCCTGCAGATCAGCATGCAGCGCTACACACACTGAGCAACAGAGCGCCAAAGCAGCAGTCTGGAGCGTCGCACGACTTTGCCACTGATCTTTCCCCACCTCCCCAGTCCTCGAACGGCGATGCGCCACTACACGCTGTAGCCCCCGGCACCGCAGGCACTGGTGAAGCACCTCTGCGGTACCAGCTACACGGCAGCCAACAGGAAATCGTGGGGCGTGGCAGGCCTGCAGCCGATGTCCCCGCAAAAATGGGCTCGCAGGCCACAGGTCAGGGTGCCCCCGGGGACAAACAGTCCTCACAAGCATCGTCAGAGAGAGACGCTAGTGGTGCGACTCCGTTCAGAGTTACCCCAGCTGCTTCTCATGATGACGAGCCTCACTCTGTGTCCATGACAACCGAGGACCCCCGTGGTGGCCAAGCTAAGCAGCTGTGATAGGTCCATAAAGCAGATGCAAGATGGTACTCTTGTGAGGAACATAGGTTTTAATTTATTTTATTATTTTATTTTTTTGTCGATCGTTTGCTTAAAGAAACAATGCATCGCGTTAGTGGTTAGCACATGGAGCCTGTTCCTCCATCCAGTCCTGAAATCCAGGTGGATGCTTGTGTGACTGAATCCCTTTACTGAGGCAGACACTCCTGGACAATGCTTTAGTGCTTTTAAGCTCATTGGTACCTGAAACTGGTTGGTCACTTCCGTTTAACATGACCATGCTTGTATGGTTTTATTGAGTTAATGGCTGTCAATGGGTTTTTGTTTGGTTCCATGTTAAAATGTACAAAATGCACATTTATGCTTAATTTGAATTTTTGGAATGTTAACTTGATGGTAATTAAAAAAAGAATCCAGCTGACAGCCTGAATAAATCTTATTTTCAAACAGGTATATGTTGGCATAAATTTATCATAAAACTACACATCACCAACAATGTTCTGTCTGTGTATTTGTGTAGTGCCTCACCAGTTTGGTCTGTGGCTCTAGCTGAACTCTGTTACTTGGGCAGTGGTTGGAGTTGCTTGGAAGTAATGCATCTGATTGTGTTGGAGAGGAAAACGTTGGTCCCTGTTCAAAACAAAAACTTCGTAGTTTTTTGAGAACCTGAGTCATCTCGGAAGTACAGGACGCTATTTAATTTGCATCTTCCTGTTTTTCATTGTTGTCCTCACAATTTAAAATGTATGTCTTTCAATTGTATGCACTTCACCTTGACTCCATGGTTTTTCTTCCCACTTTAGATCGACCTGATTGTTGTGTATATATTGTATAAGAACATTAGTCTTCGACATCTCACCTTGTACAGATTTTAAAGATGTGGGATTTGCAAAAATTGAGTGTTGAATTGATATACATCATTTATGTATTGTTCAGAGGACCCCATACAGCCATTAAAAGATGTACATTTGCAGGTATTTTAAGTAATTCGTTTTCGGTATAAAAAAGGGCAGAGGAAAATTAAACATGTAATTATTTATCCAGTGACTGTGTTCTCCGCTTGTTTCTTGGTCTGCAGACCACCAACTGAAGGAGGGTATTTGAATAACTGCCTTTTCGCCCGTAGTTCTACAATGTACAGAATATCCAGCATGCGTGTTGATGAACAATGATTTAACAATAACACAGAATACTATAGGTTGTTTGGTTTAACGTGTATTTCACATTTTAAGGCACTGCTCCTGCTTTTATAATGTATCGCAATGGCCGATAACGCGTAGATAATTGAAATTATCCTAAATTCAAACCACTATACATCGGAAAAGTAATTAACGTACGGCACGGTTTCTGTGGCAGTAGAAGTAGACTAAGTCTATAAAATACAAACATCACAGCACGTTTAACCGTAGCGAAGGATAACATGACAATAAGACAGGTGACTAGACGGACTCAATTTACATTAGTGATAAGGGACGCTGTGACGTCATCCAAACGTGACGCAACAATCACGTGACGTGTCGGAAGCGCGTTATAGCGCTTCATAGCATTAATACATTCGGTCCGTTCAAGTGGAGGCGAGAGTGTTGCTTACAGAGCGCTCGAAAGGTTTGGCCAGCAGGTTTTTGGATTTTAATACGTCAAAATGTGTATTTCGCTGTTATGTTACGTCGTGTACCGTATCCAGTTTGTTACCTGCTTTTTGAATGGTGCGCGATGTTATTGTAGGGCAAGGTTACAATACCTGTTCCCAAGTGATGAAATAATAGGAGTGTTAGTGAAATGACTTGTGAACGTTGTAACTCGGACAATTTTGAGGTCTCGGTTCAAACCTATAGAAATATTTTATTTTGAAATACGTTAATCGTTAACCTGCTGTACTGTTAAAGCAGCATGCTCGCGAAACCGTGAAATGCTAAGTAGCTAATCCATCTGATGAGCTATGTGTTGCAGGAAAAAGATGAATTGGCCTTTATATGGTATTTTTATTTTAATTGCAGTTCTTAATATAGAAAAGCTTAATGTGAAACTACACCTGGTTACCAAAGCTTGAATAGGACAGGTGCGATGTAAGGAGATCAACCAGAATATAACGCCTCGTTTGTCTAAGAAGGACCCGTGGTCTATAAATTCTTAAGACAACTGGCTATAAATGTTTAATTAGTTACTAATATGTACTAGATTTACTGTTTTATTTTTCTAATGCGATGCTTCACGAATGGATAAAGATTGGCATTGGATGCGTTTGTGTATGGACGGCACATTGCGGTTAGGCCTTTGGCTGTAGTCCCATGTTTGAATATATAATGTCAGTTTATCAGATGTGATATTAAACACGATTTACCTTATTTTAAGTAGTAGCAATGAACTGAATTGTATAAGGGATCCATCTTTAGGAGCGGTTAAAATACAGTGTTTCTTGTGTGTAGAGGTAAAATGATGCTAAGGCAAATAGCCTATATTAAAGGCGCCTTTGCAAAGCACATCATACAGCAAATATAATTAATTATTAGAGTGATCTGACCCAGTGTCTTAAATCTACACATTTAATCCGTTTATACGTTTTAAAGAAATGTTTTACGTAATCGTAATGGAGCAGGGCTCTCTACCCGCTTTGAAAGAATCGGAACGTTTTTAAGCCAAGGACATATGTTATATGGTACGGTATTTGTATTAGTGTTTCAGCTCTTTTGATGGTTACGTATCGTAAATGCGTACTGGCTATTTTGAATATTAGCCGTGTAAACGCATGGGTTTTCTCTGACACTATGGTAAGGTGGTACTGCTGTGACTTTGATCATCCTGACCTACATTTGCCCGCCCCTTCTGTTGTTGTCATGTGACACATTGTTTTTGGCAGAGATGAAAGCTACGTTTAAAATGCTCGGCTGACCCGTCTTTCTGTTGATCAGCTGTCTTGAGATCTTTCGCATATGTGTCTTAGCTGGTGGGCAGTTGTATTGGTGCATGGGGGGAAAAAAATCGCAAATGTTGCCTTTGATGTGTAATTAACGCACCCTTACTTTCTAGTAAACTCTTTTCATATCCGTTTTATGTTTTCCAAATAAAAAGATGCACATATTGAGATGCTATTATGACAAGGCAATACATTGAAGAGTTTCTAAGTTTTCATTCTTTTTACATAAGTGCTTTGGGTGTGTAGAGGTCACTAACTCAGCAGTTAAATTGTTGCCTTTTGCATTATGAGCAGTCTGTTTTTAAACATATTTGCAATGCTTTTGCAATGTTTAAGTTCTGAGCTGCTGTTCTACAAGTTGCTGTTTTACTTGCCATTTTTGTGTGTGTGTGTGTGTGTGTGTGTGTGTGTGTGTGTGTGTGTGTGCACGCATGCATGCATGTACACTTGTGTGCCTCTGTGTTCGTCTCTCACTCAGGTCATGTCTTTGACGATGGAGCTGGATGTCAGTGGTGGACCCAGGACACCCGTGCCCATTGTGCCCGCCGCCGAGCCCAAAGTGACCCTAAAGCCGGAGGCGGAGAAGCCGCGCTGTGCCAGCACACCCTGCTCTCCCATCAAAAGCACCGTGTCGGCCTACCAGATCGTCCACATGAACTCCAACTACCTCGTGGGCTTTGCCACGGGTGAGGAGCTCCTCCAGCTGGCCCACAGGTGGTCGTCGGGTGCCGACAGTTCAGGGACCGATGCCTTAGCGAGCCCGTGCCCCAAGGCGCAGCTGGATTTGGGTCTTCACCGGGCCTCGCGTATCTACAGAGCCAAGAGCCGACACTATCAGCCTTACGACATTCCGGCGACGAATGGGCAACGGCGTAGGCGAATGCCCAGCTCAGGTGAAAACTACCTCAAGTCCATGCCTGGGGACTCGGGCCAGGTGCTGCATGGTCCTCTACCACTCTGCCTCCTCAAGGGAAAGAGGGCGCACTCAAAATCCTTGGACTACCTCAACCTGGACAAAATGAGCATCAAGGAGTCGGCAGACACGGAGGTCCTGCAGTACCAGCTTCAGCACCTCACCCTGAGGGGGGAGCGCATGTTTGCCAGGAACAAAACATGAAACGGGGCAGAGGTCGGGCCACCCAGGCGCTCTGATGGACTGACGCTTCTGTGTTATTCATCTGCTCGTTTCCTGAACCTTTACCTTGAGGATATAACGTGAGATTAGGCCACACCAATTAGCAGACGAGTGCGCCAGAGAGTAAATACGTTTTGCGTGTGTGTGCGTACGTGTGAAAGAAGATGCAGAGTAATATTGAGGAGGCTATTTAAATAATTACATTTCAAGAGTAGCAATAACATGTATGCTCTTTGAAACACTTACACGAGTTTATCTATAGATATGGTAATGTGTCAATTAGCAGTTTTTTTTTTTTTTTTTTTTTTCCCCCCCTCTCCTCCCAGTTATTCTGCCTTTGATTGCACTGTTGGGACATGAATATTTATGAAAGCATTGCCTCAGTACCAAAAGCACACCTTACAGTCTCATGCTCACACATTTGATACTGGCCCACTTGTGCAGCTTCTCCCCCCTTGTGTGTGAATCCACTTACAGTGTATAAATAGATGGCATTTAGCATTTTTATGTAAAACACAAATGTTATACAATCATATGGTTATTCAGAATAGTGTTTTGAGGGGATTTGTGCAGGAGAAGCTTATTGGCTAAGTGCTTATAGTAAGATTAGCTTCTCAAATTCAGTTTATCCACGTCATGGCTCTCGCGTTCCATAAAATGCACCAGATGCCAAACGGATGTCCATATATATAAGGGTTAATTTTAGTTTGCGTGTGTGAGTGTCGGTAAAATCTGGGAATTTTTCATTAAAAGAACAGGACTTTTGTAGGGGAAAAAGTATGTGATGCTGAGAATGAAATTGAACATTGAAAAAGGCTCTTTAAGCCATTGTACGCACACTTGAGTCTGTATATGCTTGTAGAAGAGGTGTGTGAATTCTCAATGCATAGCTGTAGATACCAAAGGATTTGTCAATGTGCATCCTGTAAAAAACTTGACAAACTGGTTTTTTTTCTTTTTTTTTTTTTTTTTTTCTCCCCTCTCCCCACCTTGTTTTCATGGTTTCATGGCGTAAGACCCAGGACAATCATCTCAGTATTTTTTTGGTATGTGGTAAGATTTAACTAAATTTACTTTCTTCCTTTATGGCAAACATTTTTCCCTCCAAATATGAACTGTAAACCTGATGAACGATTCCAAACAGATCCGCTCTTAATTTTCCAGAATTGTCTCCTATTTAAATAGATTTTTGTACAATAATGATACACTACAGTTTCTTAAGCGGTGAATTGAAATTACTCTTGGAGGCACTGGTTTAGCTTTCTGTATTTACATAACCCTAATTATGAAGTAAAAATTTCAAAATATGTTTACAGTGCTGCCATCACTGTACATGCATTTTATTTATTTTTTTTGTAAGACAAATTTTCCTTGGGGATTGATAGTCATTTTGATGTCTTGTTAAATATTTGAATGGCAGTGTAAACTCTTAAGTCTGTTCAGGTTTTTTAAAAGTTGAATCGGAAGCACCTTAGTCTCTCGTTACTTAACTTGCAGAAGAGGCCAGTGCTTACTTTGGGCCCATTCCCAAACGCAGCTGAACGTTAGTAGGACGTTTGCAATTGTCTGACTGTTACGCATCATCTTTGAATAATAATTTAATGTTACTATTGTAAAGCAAATATGGCAATTTTTTGTACTGTACAGCGATATTCTGTAATGCATCTTTTGTCGGTGTGTGTGCTTTTTATTGTGGTTGAGTACTGTAGAACTTTTAGAGTTTAAAACTACTTAAGGTACCTGCAGTGTGTTAGTTATGTTGTTTTCACCTAGTTTACTGAAATATCAAAAATGTAGAGTGTGAACTATTCCTGGATCGAACTGAGAAGTTGTTGAGCACAGCAACGTTTTATTGAAACGACAGTAATAACTGACCAATGAGGTGTGCTGGTTTGTTATATAAGGAACGGTCGTCCCATTGTTTTCACAATTGCACTCTTTGTCATTGTAAATGTAAATCTCCTTGGGTTGAAATGTGTTTAGTACCACACACAACAGCATTTGGGCAGTCTGTCTGTAGTAGGATAGCATTTTGGATGGTATCCACAGGCATGTTCCATTTGCTATGATAGAAATGGGTTGTTCATGGATAATTTATGAGTAGTAATCTCTTCTTACATCTGTCTTTTAATAGTATTCCTGGTGTGATTGAAAAATAGAAAAGGAACTGAGCTGCGTAGCATTTTTTAATGCTCTGTCAGTTAACATTTCTAGGTAACCTTTTAAAGATATCAGTGTTAAAAGTGACTTAATGCTTTAGCAGGCCAGTTACATGGACTGGGCTCTTCTCCCTCCCCATGTGTGGTTTTTTTTTTTTTTTTTTTTTTGGCATAACATACAATAATAGCATGTTTTGCAGTGTGGAAGATGATTATATGAAATGACAGATACAGACGTTCCTGGCATTTGAACTGGCCTGCAGTCTGACACTGTTCTCACTTGTGATTTTTACAAAAACGCTAATGTGACAAACGTTTTCACTGACATGAGCATTTATAGATGTTCGTGGAACTTCATACACATAAGGTGGGTTTATCTTTGTGTGTACGTAAAGGAAGCTGTACAGCCAAGTACAGAACCCTTGCACTGACACACACACACACGGGACGTGTTTCCTTCGGGCGTGTTCTCACAGAACGTCCACGTTGGACAAACGGTGGCTATACACACAGCTGTTTGCTAGTGTGCCATGGGAAGAGTTAATCACTGAGACTTATTTTAACCTTTGTGTGTGTCTTGTGTATGAAAACCCACATGGTCTGGAACTGTCAAGATCTCCTGTTCCAAGGCTTTTATAGGAGCAATAAAAGCAGCTATTGAAGTAAATGTTAGTAATGGTCACAGAGTGGTTGGATCTTTGATATGGAAACGTGACAAAACGTTGGTGGGTGGTAGAGGCCGGTTGCGTGGCAGACTTGGTTAGGGGTGTTACACAGCAGCAGCAACGCTGTCTGTAGTGCCTTTTAACACTCGTTTCTCTTCTGCGTAGATTATTTACTGTCTTTCTCATTGATACAAAGTATTTCTTTAGGTGTTTTGGTTTGTTGGGGTATTTGCTTTTAAAACAGACTGTAAAATTTTAAATTTTACAAACTGTCCTGTCCCCCTCCCCCGAGTTGCTGAATTACTCTGTTCTGTGATGCCATTGCAGTTTAAGCTATTTCTGATTGTACACTCTACAAAAGTCACTTAATTGCTTCAGTGTCTGTATTTTACAAAATAAAGCATTCACATGCAGAATTAACAGTTTGTAAATTGTATTTAAGTGCATTTCTTCCCCGCCCCCACCTCCGACCACATTGCTGTGCTGGCTCCCTACTGCTATTTGCTGAAATGTTGTGAAGCAACAACAAAGACCGTTACAGTGAGGCCCAGCAGTGCTGCCCCTATGCTTTCACCTCTTCAGAGGGACTACAAGTGCCGAAGATGTGGACCTTGAGGAATATGCATCATCTGTCACAGGCTACATCACCAAGTGTGTGGAGGATGTGAATACCACTAGGACTTTTATTGTCTGCTCCAGTCAGAAACTCTGGCTGAACACAGGTCCACTCTGCTGAAAAACTGCGACTCAGCGTTCAGGTCCGGTCATGCATCTGCACGCAGAGCAGCAAAGAGAAACCTTAACGCAGGTATAAAGACAGCCAAAAACACCTTACGATCAGTTCTCTACCACCGACCCCTGGAGCATGTGGACAGTCACTAAGTTCATCATGGACCACACCAGCAGAAATGAAGAGGGCCCCCAGAACCCGTCCCTAATGCTATGAACAGCTTCTTTACTTCTTTGTAGGATTCCAACACCTGCTCTTGCTCCAGGCTCACCTCTCCACTGGCGGAGCTGCCCCTCAGGATGACCATAGCAGAAGTGAAGAAGTCACCCTGAGGGGCAGCTTATTTATTAAACCGTGGAGAGATATTTAAACAGGGATGTGTGAGATGAGGTCCAGGGCACAGTCACCCACAGCAGAAACATTACCGCAGTGTGGACATGTTCAGCTGTTCTTCACTGTTGAAATATACTGTGAAGATTTGTCTGAAATGTCAGACTCTGACAAATGAGAGAACTGAATCCAGATTTGAGCTCCAGTGGAATGAGTGCTTGGTATGAATCAACAAGCAGCTCTTACAATATGTGACTGCTGTGTAGTTAAATGTTAGTTTGATTCTGTGATGTCACTTCAAAGCTGAAAAATGTATTGTTTTGGTACCATCCTACACTTTCCTGAATTTGCAAACTGGGGCTCCAAGTTGTAAAGTAAATTTAATTAAGGTTTTTGTTGCAGTTATACAGTACATATTTGGGGTGTGGTTAAATTATTTTATTGCATGTATTTGTGAAAGAGAATTTGATTTCACTTTTGTGTGAAAATATATTGTATGCTCTGGCGTTTTATGGTTTGAGTTCTGACATTGCTGCGAAACATTTACCAAGCTTTGCCAACTCAAGATGTGACAACGTTTGTCCAGTAGGGGGAGGCAATGAACTGTAAGAATCTATAGAATTTCATTCGGCCAGAAAATGAAGACCATTTTCTTGTGGTATTTAAATTACGGGGAAATTTTATTTGCTTGTATCCGCTTTGTTTAATTTTTAACGACGACAGATTAGCCAAAATGTTTCTGTCTTATTGTAAGTTTATTTCAGAGGCCATTTTTACACCTGATTGAAGGTGATAGTCACACAGTTGTGAAAAATACCAACATATCGATAAATTCACATTATAGCATTTTAAAAATTGTTTCGATGTTAATTTTATGTTATTGATCCTACAGCCTACATTACGAATGCACTTTCGTTTCGCTCTGTACAGCCTCATAGCTACCAATGGACATGTTTAGAGCTGCAGCCCCACACCTGTTAATTAGTGGTACGCGATATCCAACATTAATGTTTCTTTGTCGGACATACGATATCGATGTTGGTCACATGATCTGCACCGTTTTAGGCCTATAGCTGTCAACCTGTTTGGTACTACTCTAAATCAACAGATTGTAAGAATGCAACATGTAATTCATAAAAGTTGTATATTTATGTGATAGTTTCTAAATGCTTATTGGGTGCAGCACTGTTGCATAGTTTCAGCCACAAAGTACAAGTAGGCAGTAAAACAGTACGATTCTTTTCCTGCCACTGACCATAACGTGAGTATAAGGGCGAGGATCTGATTGGTGGTGGTCCTTGCTCTGAGTCCTGCCTGAAACTGTGTGGGAGAATATTTTATAAATGTGGGCGAGAACATCCGTGTTATAGTCCCAGTAGCAGCAGTTTTTAGCTGACAGTGAAAGCGTTAGTTGCACAAGCAATTAATTTTAAAAATCTGATAATTTATTAATTTTTTGCAGTGATAAGATTGACACTGATATCGATACTGTGAAAACTTACAATACGGGTACCGACATTTTACCAACCACTACTCTTAATAAAATGGCAATTGCAGCAGTGTAGGAGTCTTTATCTGTGTGTAACAAAGACCACAGCTGTCGTGGCGTCTTGAAATACTTTAAGTTTGTGCAAAATGAGGACATAAAACCACAAGAATACATTGAAACCTGTGTGCAGGGTTTGCTACCTCACAGTGCCAGCTAAAAGGGCTCACACAACACAACCAATTTAGACAAACACCTGAAGACACAAGTCAATGCAAAGAGTTCCGAGAGCTGGGTATATTATTTCTGAATAATGGAACCATTAATCAGTATAAGCCTGCAAACCCCTTGAAACAAGGATGAGACGTTCGTTTTCTTCTACAGGTTAAATATGTTTCTTGTAGCGGGGTCAGTGTTTAATGTATTAAGATGGGTCTGCAGTTCTTTATACCTGCTGGCCAGTTTTATTCTGCGTTGTTCATTCAGGTGCAACACGTTTTAAAAAACAATCCCAGCAAAGTGTGCTGCCTTTAATTTAACTACATGTGGTTTAAAATTATATTTTAATCACATTTACTGTGTAAAGCACTATAGCATTTCAGCGCTCAATTTCAATTTACTTAAATTTTGGCTTTGCAATATAAACTGTTTTGGGTATCAAAAATGGAATTGAATATTGATACTTTTATTAGTATCATATCAAACTGTATAATTTTTTGTATTGGGATGACTTTACAGCCACACAGTGACACCACAGTCAGTCTTGCAGGGTTTTGTGACTAGTTCATTTTGTTTTGATTTCATTATGCATCATTAGTCATCAGTTATACTGTTATGCCGTTTTGCACTGTGGTGACTCAGCAGGATGCATTGTTGAAACCACAGCTCCCGTGTTGTGGGTTTAATTCTGGCCTGTGCAGAGTTTGCATGTGTGGGGGCGTTTCTCACCTGTCCTTGCTGTACTCCTCACCAGTAAGTGGAATAACCCATTTTTTGTTATTGTACAAAGTATTATAAACACAACAAGGAGTGCTGCTATTAAACATCTTTCTTCTCCTTTTAAGGAGAAATTTTCCAACTTGCATTGTAGGCATCATTAACATCCAGACTGTTAGTCCATCTGCCTTTCCCTGTGTCCCTGTGTAATGTGTAGCCAGCCAGATCTTGGGCCTTCATCTCTCTTCTTTCTTCAACATGTGGAGTTTTTGGTTCCTCTCCTCGGCTGTTTTTTGGCTTCATCCGTACCTTTAACTTCAATCATTTGCTTCCTGTTATTTCTGTAATATCATGCAATTTTCCTCTGTAAAGCACTTTGACACCTCGTTGTGAAAGGCGGTATATAAAAAATTTGAATTGAATTGTTCCAGACCGCCGATTGAGGGGTTTAGGAAACTGAAGCAGTGAACTGACATACACGCTCCCTAGAGACATTTGCATGCCAAATGTTTGTGGTGACACAGATCATCTGTAAACCCATGACCAGATGGCCCTGACAAGTATAGAAAGAACTGGGAAGTATGTTGATATTGTAGAAGAACTAATTTCAGAGTGCAGTATGTGAAACCCCCAGTGGAACATGCTTCTGCAGTGTTTTTTTTTTTTTTTTAAGATAAAAGATAAAAAAACAATAAAGCATGTCAGGTGGAGCTGATAGTGATGATGTTTCTTACTACACTGTTCCTGCTGTTCAGAGGTACATCTACAGCACAGCAGCCTTAGTTAGGACAGACTAAGTATGTTCCATGCCCAAAATTGTCTGGCAGTGGTGGTCTCTGGTACCATGGACAACTGAGTGCTACAAGAAAGCTATCAACATGGCACACTAACAAAAGAGAAATTACCCTTACGAACTACCAAAGTATGTTCCCGTAGGTATAGGAGGTAGGAACAGAGAAGTGTTTAACATTTAAGAACTTTAACAGGAGAGAAGTATTTCATAGTGAGTTTCTGGGGTTCTGAGTTGACCTCACATGGACACACCAGTTAGACACAGTTCAATGGTATGGCCCTGGATGTATGTGCTACATGTTTCTGTCTGTCTCTTAATGCATCATTGTGAGCATGTGATGCAGTTGAAGAGCACCCACTGGACGTTGGAACCATTAGTCATCAGGTTGAAGAACCAGTGAGCACACCAACTGCAGCAGGAGGTCATCGTGGTCAGAAGAAGATAAAAGCACTTCCTGGCGGTTGTAGAGAGTTGGTTTTTGTTAGAGCTGGCTTGATGGAGATTTTGCTGAAGTTTGTGGGATGTTGTATGTTTTCGTGTAAATTCCTGGTGTTTGATAAGTCTTCACTAAACAGGGAACTGGGAAATTGGGACAGGGTTAGGGGGCCTTCATATTTGCACCATAGTTACTTCTTGTGTTTGTATAGCACACTGGGTTTATGAGTAAATGCCACTTTTGTATGTTTCGATTCCCACTCACAGTTAGTGTTAGTGTTTATTGGGGTGTAAATTAGTTAGGTGGTCACGTTATACAGTATTAATCTTAAAACAACAATGCATGGATCAGCTTTTTCTGATTGATACCAAGACCAGCCATTTTGACTCAGCTTGTATTTCAAAGGTGATAGAGATACTTCCTGGACGTGACCGAGAAAGCAACAGAAACGGGTGAGTAAGTAAGGCAAGTTAGATACGCAACTTCTCCAACCTCAGACCACAAACACAGTGAAAAGCATAGAGGTAACATTAATTCAACTTCACAAACGGTTTACTTGGCACAGTTGATGTTGACATTACAGTTGATAACCAAGTTTCTGGTAAATTTCCTTCTTTCCTTGTTTCTGTTATCTAGTAACCCCTCTTATTAGTAATGATAGGCAAGTCAGCACAAAACAGTTTTGTATTGCTAAATTAGAACACTAATTTAGAACATTTAGAATACTGCTTTTACTGCATGTCTCTAAGGGTTTAAGTTTTGTCTTTGGTGATTATGTAAATATGAAGTAAACAGGTGAACCTTCTGCAACAAAAACATCTGGTAATGTGTACAATCATGGTGCATTTTTCATTTGTTATACTCTCAAAAGACTGTTTTGCTGGTATAGGAGTGGCTATAATTTGCCATGCTTTGTGGCTAACCTTTGTCAGACATTGGTAAAAATGAAAACTGGTCCAGTTACAATACATACATTCTACCTAAAACTAAACAGGTAAAGGTGCTTTTTAATGCATTGTATGAAGTTTTGCAAAAAAAAAAAAAATGCAAAATCCACCCCAAGACAACATAACATAGCAACCCCCAACATATAAATGTAACAAAAACAGGATGTGAAAAAACACATAACATTTGCTTCAAAGTCTCCACATGTCTTTGTGCACAGAACAGCTGCCATGCCAGACATAACCCTGAGCACTCTAAAATGTCAGATGCTTTTCACACACATTTCAAGTATCCTGACGTATTCATAACCTCAGCAATACTAACAAGTGAATCAACCAATCAGTTGATAAATGAAAATCATCTGTTGATTAAACACAACATTGAGCAGCTTTCCTGCAATACAGAGAAATAACACAGATGCTCTCTACATGAAAGGACAGCACAGGCTTTTCCTGCTGAGAAGATTAAGGTCTTTTAGATTGCAGGGGGGACTACTAAAGACCTTTTTTGACTCTGTGATGGCATCAGCCATTTTTTATGGAGTAGTCTATTGGAGTGGTGGCATCTCAGTGGCAGACAGGAAAAGACTCAACAAAGGAAGGCTAGCCCAGTACTGGATGTGCCCCTGGGCCCAGTGGAGGTGGTGGGTGAAAGGAGGATGGTGGCAAAAATATCACCTCTGTTGAGGAATGAATCCCAGCCCATGTACGATACACTAACACCACTTCGCAGCCAATTCAGTAACAGATTGCTTCACCCTAAGTGTCTGAAGGAGAGACGCTGCAGGTCCTTCGTTCCTGCCGCTATCAGGCTTCACAACCAGAGAATGGCTGAGTGACTACAGAGGGACGTGAGGGTGTTGTGCAATATTGATGGCTGAATAGTTGTCTTTGTTAGGACTGACTTTTGTATTTACTGTAACTTTAAAAATATTGCCCTTAAGCAGAACTACCTCCATACGCTGGGATTGTACCTTGTAACCTTGTAACTATAACACCTCTGTAACTATTATGACTTTACTAATATCTTTGTGTAACTATTTTTTGTAACTGTCGTAGCTACCCTATGGTTGTCTGTTTTTTCTCTTGTGTTTGGTTCTTGTGTACACTCTCCTGGCTGCTGTAACGCTGAAATTTCCCCACTGTGGGACCCATGAAGGCTTATCTTACCTAACTCTACATAGTCCTCACAATGATACAGCATCTTACATTTCACCCAACAACATTACCAAAGCCATTTCAGCTTTATAGGATAGACATTTTAGTCAGTACAATAAAGTGTTTCATCTCTTACAAAATAGGCAGAAACTGTCAATAATGTTATTTCCCAACTTATTTTGTTGCAGAAGTTCCCTGTCTTGTGTAAGCTGTATTTAAATGAACAGGGGATGTGAGTGGAAATGAAATGTGTTGAATTCCATGCTTTTGAGAAGTCAGCAATAAAAGTTTTAGGACTGGATATCTGCCATGTGTATTCTGGTCACAGCCCTGCCAGCTTTAGGCACAAAGATACAAAAAGTACAAAGATTTTACCATGAAAACGTGCCTAACTGAACTCAAAAGCAATATAATACTCATTTTAATTTATGTATCTATTTATTTTGTATAAATAATATTAGTTTCATAAAAGATTAACACAAATGATCCTTTAAAAAACACACTACGTTCTTTACCAGTGTACACAGTATCAGTGTCAGTGGGCTGTATTGCATTTAAAACAGTAACACCCCTTTTTTCAAGTTCTTATGTCAATGTTTTTCTTTACTTTAGCAGTTTCACACAACTGAAAACTGTCATTAAGGTACATTATCAATAAAAGATACTGTTGTTCAGTGTTTTGATAAGCTTATCACCTTCAGCTTATAGTTAGTCATTAACCTTGAGCCACTCGGCAAAGGCCAAGAATGGTACCACCTCTTGTGTTTATCTGGCATCAACACAAGGAATGGTTCTTAACTTTCTAAATGATTTCCATTAATAATGCATCATCTTTAAATCAAATAATTCACGTCACAGGCCTCTGCTTCATATTCCGGGGTTTCGTCGTGGACCTCATCGTACTGCGTTTGCCTATTCTCACCTTTCCAGTCCTCCTTTGATTTCCAAAATGAGAGCTGTTCTGCTCCTTGCATTCTGCCTGTTTGCCGCAGCAAACGGCATGGTCTACTCACGCTGTGACCTGGCGCGGAAGCTCAAAGCTTCTGGAATGGATGGTTACCGTGGTTACAGCCTGGCTGACTGTAAGTAGACTAAATTGATGACAACAAAAAGATGAACAAAAAGTGATTTTGTCATGTTTATCTTCTGGGCATATTGTTTCAAATTAGGAATACCCTATCGACAGACCCAAATACTTTAAATCTGTGAAGGTCTGTGCACTCAGACAGGACATGGCAAAGGCTTGTGGTCAACTTAACACTCACTTTTTTAGAGAAATGTACATGTAATTTTAAATCATAAGTATTTCAGATTACTGTGAGTACATTAGAAGGCTTTATGAAGTTATTGGGTATAGCACAGCAAAAGAAAGAAATAGAAAAATAGCTTTTTCAGAATAATTTAAGTCCCAAATCTTCAAGTCTAAATGTTTAAGTGAAGGAGTATATTGTAGGCCAGGTGTTACACAGACGTTTTGTTTTGTTCTTTCCCAGGGATGTGCTTGACTAAATGGGAGTCAAACTACAACACTAGGGCTACCAACCACAACACTGATGGGTCAACAGACTATGGAATCTTCCAGTTTAACAGCCGCTGGTGGTGCAATAACAACCGCACTCCTACCGCTAATGGTTGTAGAATCAGCTGCAGTGGTGAGTATTAAATTGTAAGTATATTTGGTAACGTTAGGCGGGACTATAAAAGAGGAAGGAGTCTAAGGTGACAGGTGGCAAGCTTCACTGACAAAAAACTTTTAATCCTGCATTAAAACCTTTGCTTTGCACTCATTTTAGCTTCTGATATACCCTGTAAAGACTGTTCAGCAGGTCTCTTGGGCTGCAGAGGTTTATAAGGGAAACAGGCACGCAAAATAATTTGAATTCAGCTTATATTTAAAATTTGTAATGATATAGTTTTTTTCTGAATTGTACAATTTTAAAATGCCCACTCAATTTGGACAGTCAGTTGACCTCGGATCCCAGAGTTTTTCCATTTCTCCCCTCTGTTGCCTTGCTTCAGTTTTGTATTTAGTGTCATTTTTGTCTTCATACTTTATTCTTTACATATTGCACTATGTTCTTGTTAAGTATCTCAGGCCAGCTCTGTTGGTTTAAAGTGTGTAAAGCTACATTGAATTTTATGTAACCTTTTTGTGACAGAACTGCTGTCTAACGACATTGACATGGCCATCAAATGTGCCAAGAGGGTCGTTCGGGAACCTTACGGAATCACGGCCTGGTGAGAGCACCACACGTTTAGCATCACTGGGGCGAGGAATTTCTTCCATTACATAGTTAACTTACTGGTTTTCGTACTTTAACTGTAAATCTTGTATTGTTTACATCATACTGATCTCAGGAAAAAAGGTGTCCAGCTTTGTAGTTCAGTACGTTAACGGTCTGACTCTGTTGCCTCTTGCTGTCTTGTGCTGTTGTCATTTTCAGGGTGGCCTGGAGGAATCACTGCGAGGGTCGTGACCTCAGTCAGTATGTTGCCGGCTGTGGCGTCTGAGCCTTAAATTGTTCTAATGTTTTTGAAACCCTACAAGAGATTGTGGACAATTTGTACACGGTTAAATAAAACAGTTTCATTGCAGTTGTGTGTAATGTTTTCTGGTAATTAACCCGGCATCCTGATGTTTACAGAACAACTATTAATGTTTAATAATGTTTATCAAAAACATTCCAAATACATTACTTTTATCTTCCCACTGTACTAAATCTGTATTATGTCAACAAACTGCTCCTTAACAATGTCACAATTCAGCACAAGTATAAAACGTTTCATGAAACGTTATCAGGCTGTTGAATAGCCCTTGGTTTGCACACCATGAAAAGGGTCAGCAGGAAGACAATGGAACCCAAACAGGAAGTTGTAATTTTCCACATGAACAGGAATTATATATCAAATGCACAACTTCATATTCTACACAGTACATTGGAAAACTAAGATATACCAATGTTCCAATACAAAATGTATTTTTTTAAATGTTATTTCTTAGCAACAAACACATCAAATTGCAAAAAAATGTTTAGGCATAACATTGCATTCCTTGTGTTTTATCTGGATGGGCAATGAACCACACACCTCAGCAGAGAACTGTTACACTGTTTTGGCAGATTCACCACTAATCTGCATTCAAGATACTTATCATCTGATCCCATGGTCTCAAATGTTTTGGTGATTTTAGAATGTCTGTGTTTACACATTTGTTTGATTGTAGTGGATTTTTATTTATTAATTCCTTATTAGTCCTACAACAGAGAAATTCATTCTCTGCATTTATCCCATCATCCCCTGGGGGAAGCAGTGGGCAGCCATTTTTTGGTACACAGGGAGCTAATGCAGAGCATCCTGGCAACTGGGACAGGATTTGAACCAGGAGACTTCTATATCCCACCCTGATGTTCTACCCATTGAGCCACCAGGCCAGTCAGTCAGTCCTCTTCTATACCGCTTCATCCTGTTAAGGGTCGTGGGAAACCTGGAGCCCATCCCAGGGGACATTGGGCACAAGGCAGGGGACACCCAGGGCGGGGCACTGTTTACGTTATACACTTACATACACATAAAAACTTATGTAATATGTTAAAAATCAATACAGTACAAAAGAGCAGGCCAGTGGTGTAGTGGTGTTCTCTGCAGGACTATCTTGGTAGGTGTGAATACTGTTCATTCTATCCAGGGCTGTCTTGCTAGGTGTGAATACTGTTCCTTTTATTCAGGGCTGTCTTGCTAGGTGTGAATACTGTTCCTTTTATTCAGGGCTGTCTTGCTAGGTGTGAATACTGTTCCTTCTATCCAGGGCTGTCTTAGTAGGTGTGAATACTGTTCCTTCTATCCAGGGCTCTCTTGGTAGGTGTGAATACTGTTCCTTTTATCCAGGGCTGTCTTGCTAGGTGTGAATACTGTTCCTTCTATCCAGAGCTGTCTTGGTACGTGTGAATACTGTTCCTTCTATCCAGGGCTGTTTTGGTAAGTGGGTATACTGTTCCTTCTCTCCAGGGCTGTTTTGGTAAGTGGGCATACTGTTCCTTCTATCCAGGGCTGTCTTGGTAAGTATGAATACTGTTCCTTCTATCCAGGGCTGTTTTGGTCGGTGGGGATACTGTTCCTTCTATCCAGGGCTGTTTTGGTAGGGGGGGATACTGCTCCTTCTATTCAGGGCTGTTTTGGTAGGTGGGGATACTGTTCCTTCTGTCCAGGGCTGTTTTGGTAGGTGGGGATACTGTTCCTTCTATCCAAGGCTGTTTTGGTAGGAGGTATACTGATCCTTCTACCCCTTTAAAAATACATATTAACCCTTGTACCTGTGCATTGGCATATGTGAACAAATATGTGAACTTATAATCAGAAATTTCAGTTTTCCCCATTTTTTACAGGTGGGTACATGCTGTATACACGTGTATACACACCACTACACCTCTTTTGTACAGTGTTCTAAATTGCAGAAGATGTTCAATATTTTTCACTGGGACATATTACTAAATTTAAGTACTTCCTTGTTTCACATTCAGACTGGCAAGTCATGTGATTATTTCCCAATTGTTTATGATGTACATTTTTGTCGATGCAATGATTTTAGCCAAATGCAACATTCCCTTTTGCTTTTTTTAATCTACCAGTACCATGAAGAGGAAGTACCACTTTTCTTGTTTTGTTTTTACCAAGAGGTAGATATAAAGGAGGACACACCTCTTTAAGTGTCAGTGTCTTTTTTCAGACGCTTTTACACTGCATTTCTTCACTGAGACATCTGCAGGCTTTTCAGTATGAAGGCATTTATGCTGTTAGCTTTTGCACTCTTGGCCACAGCAAGCGCTAAGGTGTTTAGCCGCTGTGAGCTGGCAAGGATAATCAAGGCTTCACGACTGGATGTATTCAGTGGCTACAGTGTGGCCAACTGTAAGTACAGAGTTCTGTTTCTTCTCTCATTACATCTGCTGTCTTGTCTAATGGTGGTCATAAGGTTATGCAGATGGAAAACCTTGTTTTGCTGCAAAACCTTGTTGTGACCACCAAGCCTTGTAGAGAATTTTCAGAGATTAAATATACATAGGGCAGGACCGGAACAGAAATCACTACTGTTCCCAGTTATTAAATGATTGGCTTGGTTATTTCTCAGGGGTCTGTTTGGCAGAAGGGGAATCATCCCTCAATAGCATGATTACAAACCAGAACGGAGATAAATCGACAGACTACGGAATCTTCCAGATCAACAGCTATTGGTGGTGTAATGACTTCAAGACTCCTGGTGCCAAGAACGCTTGTGGAATCAACTGCAGGGGTAAGTAGTGAACCTGGTACTCATACTAAGGGTACAGGAACAGTGTACTAATCATGGAGCACAGAGTGACAAGGAAAAGTTGACATTTAAACTGTATATGCTTTCTATTCTCTTTTGCAATGTTTGGTGCTTTTTATATGTTTTTGTTTGATTAAGTGCATTTTGCTATTTTCTGTCAGATCTGCTGTCTGATGACATTCACTTGTCCATCAAATGTGCCAAACGAATTGTCAAGGACCCCAATGGAATGTCAGCTTGGTAAAATGGCTAACTTCACTTTTGTATAGTTTATATAACAGCACACAAAATCTCATTATAATCACAGAATATATAGTGAACCATCACAGCATAATAGCCCAAAAATACCTACAGGTGGCCTGTTGGTCTTTTCATTATAAAATAAGGTACTAAACACGAAGATATTTCATAGTACAACCTAAATAATATTGAGCCAATTTAATGTCACAAAGTACATAATCTTCAAAAACAAAATCTAAGTAACTAAATACATAAACATCACAGATCAAATTTACGAGTTTAATATGTGTGCTGCACTTAATTTGCATTAATAAAATACATAGATATTTTCTGTGAAAGACTGTGTGTGTGTGTGTGTGTGTGTGTGTGTGTGTGTGTGTGTGTGTGTGTGTTGTTTGCTTTGTCCTACTACACCATTTTACAGACTACCACTAGGTGAAAGGTTCCGATGGATAATACTATTATGTTATAAATTTATGAAAATAAACATAATTTTCTGCATTTTATTAATCAACATTGAATCAACTCACTGATATGTCGTATGTCTTTTACCTCAGGGTGGCCTGGAATGACAAATGCCAGGGTGACCTGAGCCAGTACATTGCTGGCTGTAGGATTTAAGACAATGAGTTTTTTTTTTTTTTTCTTTTTTTTTTTTTTTACATCACAGCGGGATGCCTTCTTGGTATAAGCAATTGATTTTAATTCTACTTGATTTGCATTACATGTGAATAAGTTTTATTCCAGTTGTCACACCCACACGTAAGTCTCTCACAGGCCTACGGTAACTTCCAAATTCAGTCCCAGCCTTCACATTCCACAACACACACCAATCGGCAAACAAATGTGGCTGGTTAGCAGCTCACCTGCTGAATATTAGAGCCCCAGTGTTTACGTCATTACCTGCACTTCTCACATATATTTTTCCAGCATTCAGTCACACTTTTTTTCTTTCTTTTTTCATTTTCATTAGACGTTTTGATTGTAAGGTTAGTTTTGTATGATTAAACAGTGTTCTCAGCACAAAAATCTTCCTGAGCTCTCCATGGTATTGTTACAACACTCTTAGAATGCCCTGGGATAGATATTCACTTGCATATTTAAAGTTGGCATTGTAACATTTAAATTGTTTTGGATTATCTGTAGGCGGCACGGTGGTGTGGTGGTTGGCACTGTCGCTGTGCACCTCCAGGCCTGGGGTTCAATTCCCGCCTTGGGTCTGTGTGTGTGGAGTTTGCATGTTCTCCCTGTGCTTGG
>JABJVR010000095.1:90989-158606 GCA_025773905.1 Chitala chitala | reverse complement strand
CTCCACGCACACAGACCCAAGGTGGGAATTGAACCCCAGGCCTGGAGGTGCGCGGCGACAGTGCTAACCACCACGCCTCCATCCATCCATTCATTATCTTAACCGCTTATTCCTGGTGAGGGTCGCAGGGAAGCCTGGAGCCCATCCCAGAGCACATAGGGCGCAGGGTAGGGGACACCCAGGGCGGGGCTCCAACCAACCACAGGGCCAGAAGAAAGTTCCTAAAATTAAAAACAAGAAGCTTGTATGTTAAGAATTGCTATAGTGCAATATGGTGCGGATGTTGAAAACTGTGGGTTTGCTGTTGTTGTTTGAGAAATTTAACGTTAATGAAAACTGAATTTCAAGACATTGGGTCAATGTCATTACACCATAAAGAACTGACAGAAACAGACCACACTTGCTGGTGTCCTTTTCAAATTTCATGACAAAACAAGAGGAAGTAAAAATTAACTTGTTCAACATTCACAGAGGGGTACTTATATAAAGCAGAGCACACCTCTAAGTCTGTGTTGTGTAGGGACTTTGATGCTACATTACCTCACTGAGACATCTGCAGGCTTCCCAGTATGAAGGCATTTATGCTCTTAGCTTTTGCACTCTTGACCACAGCAAATGCTAAGATTTTTGACCGTTGTGAGCTGGCAAGAAAAGTCAAAGCTTCATTGCTGCACAAATCCAGTGGGTACAGCATAGCCGACTGTACGTATACAGAGTTTTGTTTATTCTCTAGACCTGTGTGTGAATGCTTGGTGATCCAGTGTGGCAACAGGGAATCTACTCCTTGATGTAAGGTCATGAAGATCTCATGTAAATTTTGAGATGAGCAATATGTCAGTCTTTATAGGGTTAGACCAGTATAGATGGGGTTGGGACCAAAGCATTGCTGTTATGTATAGTTGAATTTACCTATGTGATCATATGGACTGCAATATTCCAGGTCCAGATTCAGTTTAATAAATTTTTATATAACACCCTTTGCAACAAAGTTACCCAAAGGCACTTTACAGTTATTAGAATAAAATGCCATTGTCCATGTGGTGTTCTTGACGGGATATTGTAGTGAGTTGCTGTTTCCATCTCCAAGGCACTATGCACAACACCTGATATTTTCATGTGGACTTACAACCAAGTACTGACCAGCCCCAATTTTAATTAGCTTCCATAGTCTGTTAGCATCATGTATTTTGAAAAGAAGTTGTAAATCTTCTCAGAAGTGAAATGTTTAGTTTGTTTCTTCATCAGGGGTTTGTTTGGCACACTGGGGGTCAAATTACAACAGCATGGCAACCACCCGTAACAGTGATGGCTCATCAAACTATGGAATCTTCCAGATCAACAGCCGCTGGTGGTGTAATGACTTCAGGACTCCTTACTCCAGGAACGGCTGTGGGGCCAACTGTTTTGGTGAGTGCAGCTTTGTCACACACAGACTTTGAAGCTACAACAACAGTATGGGAGAATTACATAATTGGAGAAAACTGCAAGGAATTAAATTATGAAGACTAGCGGACCTCTACAAAAAGTGACATGTGAAAACATTTGGTTTTCAAATGTTTGGTTTCTTATGTTTTATCATGTGACTAACAGTTTCACTACTTTCTGGTAGATTTGCTCTCTGATCGCATTGATGCATCCATCAAATGTGCAAACAGGATAGCCAGAGACCCTGATGGGATGACAGTTTGGTAAGAACATCTCACCTTCACTTTAACTTATAGAATGCAAAGGTCACCATAGTCTTCGATTTTAGAGTAAACCCTCACAATATGATGTCCCTTCGAGGTAAAGAATTTTAGAGTACTTTGCAAACAAGGTGGATTTCTGGGAAATTCACAAATACACAAACTACATAAAAACTAAACATTCAGTTAAGCACTCTAAACAAACCACTCATCAAGTGTTTACAAAACACATGTATTGTAAATTAAATTTTGTAGTTAGTTTGGTGTCAATGACGTGTGTATTGTTCACTTTTTGTAATGACTGGTAGTGGGTATATGCCTCAAACAAAACGCCCTCGCAAATGGCTTATTCTAATTAACTTTATTGTACTTTATTAGTGCAGTTACTGTGTATTATCTTAAGGTTGATTTAGACTACGTAAAATGTTTTTGTATCATAAATTTGAGGGGGAAAATTATCAGTATTTAATGCATGAATGCTATCACAATACATTTTTTCATATGATGGTGACTGGAAAAAATGTGATGAGAGATTACATTATTTAAACACTTGTGTTGAATAGTTAACGTAGCGCTCGTAAAAAATGAAATTCTCTTTGAATTTAAGCTTTCATGTCATTGCATGGCAGGGAGAGCTTCTGCGCTTAGTAGTTATTATATCAGTTATCTTAATGTCTGTAGCGACAACTCACTGATACACACGTCTTCAACTACAGGATGATCTGGAGGATTCACTGTCACGGTCATGACCTGAGACATTACGTTGTTGACTGTGGCGTCTGACACAAACACCTTTTTGAAAAATGCTTTCACGATAAAGCTTTTCATTGTTTGCCCAGTACGGAATAAAGGATTTCATTGCAGATTCGTGCAGTGTTTGTTGATTAATATTTTGCTTTAGACAAATAACATTGTTACCACTACTTAACACTGTTCTACAAATATAAGTCATATCCTTGGCTTCTGAATGGTTTAGTTAGTCTTCAAAATTACGTAATGGAATGATTTAGTTAATGTTTAACAACAAAAAATGATAGCAACTTTGACTTCGGAGGCTCAGGCCCTGTTTGGCATGCATCCATAAACAAAACAGCTGATTTTACCCCTGCAATCTGCTATTTAAAACGAAGAAATTTTTATTTTATACAGACATTTTGATGTTAAATTAACCACATTTCTGTATCTCATAAAGCTTCTTTAAAATAATTGCAAATGTAAGAAGGTGCTATGAGAAAAAAAAAAGTAAATAAGAACCAACCCTTTAGCTTTATAAAATGTTACACCCTACATTTGTTGACCAGTGGCCTTCCCATGTGCTGATTATGTTTTATGTACACTGTGTGTGTGTGTATTTGTATGGGCAGGTGAACACATGCACACACACACACACATTCATTTACATATTTAATTTTCATTTGTTTTTTTATGTATGCGGGCTCCACCTTAAAAATTCGAGTACAGGGCCAGCTGTAACTTTGTAACTGACATTTAAGGAACTCTGATGTACATGATTCATGTAGAATCCTGACCAAGGTTTTTAGGAAGTGGTG
This sequence comes from Chitala chitala, assembly GCA_025773905.1. Classification (NCBI taxonomy): domain Eukaryota; kingdom Metazoa; phylum Chordata; class Actinopteri; order Osteoglossiformes; family Notopteridae; genus Chitala; species Chitala chitala. The sequence goes on along the minus strand of JABJVR010000095.1, from coordinate 155,371 downwards.
TGCAACTACAATAAGTAGCATGTAAAAAACAACTAAAAGGAACAACCTCACACTGCACATATTAAGGTTTGTATTCAAGCTGTAATTGAAATGAATATTGCATTCCCCTTTCCTCCCAATGTGTATATACATACATACATACATACATACATACATACATGTATACAGACAGGTCAGCAGTCAGACTGTCAATGATCATTTTCCTAAAGCTGAACTACAAAATCCTGTTTGGGATTCTAGATTACATGTTAGGGTAGTAGAATTTACTCTATATAAAAATTGCAAAAGTGTTTGTCAGAATAATAACGACCTGTTGCTAACTGAGCACTTGAGTGAAAAGATGCTGATTGGCTGTAAGAGGATTTGTCCTGTTCTCCTCTGCCGGGCGGCCCTTGTGCTCCTGAATTGCCTGTTGTAAAGGAAGCCATTTGCTTATCGATGCTTTTATTGACAAGATCCACCTAGAAATAATAAAGGAACAAAATAATTCAGTTAACATAAATGCAGAATCCATGCTTTCTGACCCCCCCCCCCCCACATTATGCTCAATGCATATGGATGTTTATTGCCGTTAAGCCTCAAATTAACCACAAATGTTTATGAAGCAAAACGGTTGCTAAATTATTGTAACATTGCACTGAGCATAATGTTGGTTTTCTAATATTTTTTGGCCTTATTTTTAAATGTATGTACATTTCTTATCGGCACTGAGTTGGTCCACGTACCGTTTGTTTTCTGTAGTGTCCTCAGCAGAGACATAAAATGTTTTAAACTCCTCAGATGGTGGCTTCAGCTCAACAGTGGATCGTTTGGAGCCCAGTGTCTGTTCCTTTACCGTATATCCATGCAAGAATATCCCACCTGCATCACAGATTTCTCAGTTTAACAAACAAACTCCACATGATGTGTTTGTAAACAAGGCTAAATTTGCTTATAGCTGTTAGCAGTTCATTTTGCAACATCAGTGTTTACATTTCATGTTGGAGTAATCAAGCTGAAAGGATTTTCAAAGACACATTTTACAATTTATACCAAACTGAAGAAGGACGTATCGCTACCCAAAAGTTGTTTGAAGTCCTCACAGACAGTCGACATACACACATGCATATGTACACACTCATACAAACACATGCATAAGCAGGAGAACATATAGTTTTAATATAAGGAGAACTGTAATTAAAGTTATAGACTTCAGGCTAACTCCTGCAAGCCCTACGAGAAAAGTGTTTGATTATTTAGATGGAAAACAGCATACCGACTGCATGTGTTGAGCGTATGCCTGCGTAGAAATAGAGGCATGCATCTTTTAAAATGCAGTAGTGCTGCGTCCACATGTCCTTGTTGCGGTCCAGCAGGTGCATGAGGCCCAGGCATTCCGGGTTCTTTATCGCCAGAGGAGGCAGACTGGCGTTGTGTCGTGCAACATCCATCCACACGTGATTCTGAAAAGCGGAAACAGATTTGCGCCTCTGCACTTGGCTGGGAATCCATAACACACGTGTGATTCACAACAGGCAGCGGGATTCTCTTTTCACAAAAACGTATTACCTCACCGTTCCTGATTCAGGCCCAAAGTGTTTGATAAAAAAAGACACCCCCCAAACCCTTCGGTAACCATTAATAAAACTGCAGTACCTGAGTGATTGGCTGTGCTGCTCTGTTCATAGCCTCCAACCATCTGGAACAAAAAAAATAAAATGGTTAGTAACCGAATGACTTTGCAATGCTAAATCTGTGAAGTGACTCCTGCACTGAGACATGAATGTGATTGGATGATACTGAGTACATCAGTGAAGTAAATCCAGTGCTTAGAGATGACTGTGCTTGTGTCCAGTCAGGGTCACAGAGGACAACTTGTAGCCACTCTTAGGTTAACTGTCACTAATGCTGATAACATGCTGTGTCTCTAGGCAAAAAAAAAGTTTCCTTCACCTTTTCATGTCTTGGCTGCACGTGGCACAGAAGTAGTAAACTCGACTCCCGGACACAGGGGAGCACCTGAACACAAAGGGCTTCCCCAGGCTTGAGTCAGGCCCCACCTCCGCTCCTTCAAGCTTCAAGGAGACCAGGGCAGCACTCTTCCCTTCATCCTACATGAGCAACAACATTTTCAGTGCTTTCTAAGGTCACTATAAACAATTGATACATTGTACAGCCTGATCCTACTGCAAAATTATGTAGTACTTTCTCCAACCTGTATATAACTGCCAAAATTTAAGGAATCACAGCCTTTTAAATGTAATAATTTTACACTTTACAAATGTATTACGGAATATTTTTACTTTATTAAAACAGCTAGATATGCAAATGACCATATTTTACCCTCTGAAGCTAGTAAATTTAAAATGTTTTAGAGAATGCTTAAAAACTTTAATTTTTAACTTTTATTTTTGTCACTTATTAGGTAGAGTTTTTAGAGTTTTTTCACGTTGAGACCTGTTGTGCAGTTTTCTGTTTGTTATAGACGTAATGTACAAAAGGGATTTTATTCAATTGATTAGAAATTAATTCAGTTTCATTATTTTTTTATGAGACACATTGGCTTGTGGATAAATAAAGCCATGTAACTGAAGTGGTCAGTGAACTCCTCTGTTAACAGAAGGGGAAAGCGCCTAAGAGGGATCCAGGCCAAAGCTATGTGATCGTTGCCAACGGCGACGCTCACCTTCTTGTGCCTGTAGTAGTAGAGGCAGCAGTCGTGCCTCAGCACAAACCACCTCTTCCTCCAGCCCTTCAGGAAGCCAGACTGAGTGCGCTTGTGGAGGTAGCCCCGACACGCCGGCCTGGGGGTGTTGGGCCAGCGGCTAATGTCAGAGCCAATCGTAAGTGTCAGCAGGTCAGGCCCTGAAAAGCCAGAAACCCATTAAATACCTCCCGCTGCTTATTTCCAAAGCTCTGGGTACCAGTACATTTAGTTTTCTTTTTCAGATGGAGTCAGTGGAGGGAGATGAGTCAGGGATTAAATATGTGAATATTCTATGATGAACAGAAAAATGTGCACGTACAGTGTTAGGCTTGATGCCTAATGGCCTTACCTCGTCTGGCCAGATCAATAGCCTCAGTATGTGGCATGTTGGTGACATCTGTGCCATTGACAGAGATGACATAATCTCCCACATGAAGACCTGCTTCCTCCGCAGCCCCGTCTAAAATCAGATTCACAGTTCAAAGGTACGCCTGTAGGGTTTCACACAGTAAGTGAAGCTTCTTTCACAGGCAGACATACTGATACTGGCACAGACTGAAGCACCGAGACACACGCTGGTACCATTGATTTACGCTTACTTGTGTCAACTTCTGTGACCACGATGGGTTTGGAGAACTGAATTCTGAATCCCCACGGGTAATCTCCTTTCCCTTTCCACACTTTAACTGTCCTCTCACGAACTGCAGGTAAAACCAAAAACATGTAAAATATAACACTGAAAATTTGGTTAATATAATGACATGAAAGCACCATGTGCAAAGCAAAATTGTCATACTAGCTTCAGCTCAGTTAGCATTTATGTAAAAAGTCTTCCTGTCCGAGCCAGTGAATGTATTCACCCTTAACCCCATAAAGAGGGTTTTGAGGTTTTTATGCCACAATTACTGCTGTTTCAGCATAATGTCTGATGAAGTTCTTCAATTATATACAAACACACACACAACATACTTTGGGCTTATTTGCTTGCAGAATTTCAAAGCACATTTAAATTTTCAGTGCTCTATCACTATAACAAAAACTATGACTATGACATCTATTTAACTGTTGTAGCAGAGGGTATAAAAATTGCATAAAATACAGTTTTCCCAATACGGTTCTGCTGAGGGTCAGTTATGTCCACATACTTGTCACAGGCCGCGGTCGCTTTCTGTTACATCGGGGGCTGTCACCAGGGCGCACATCATCTCCGCGGTACACCCAGGCAGCAGAATGGAAGGTCTCTGTGTAGAAGCCCCTGTCCTCCATGTCTCGGACAGTCATGTCCATCGACCGGGTCTCCTCTGAGTTCACTGTACATCACCGAAGATATATATAACATCAGGGCTGACTATTGGTGCAATACACTATGATACACAAGTCAAAGCAGTTTCATCATCCAGTGTATTATGTGTAAAAAAAGGTAGTCCCAAAACAAGCTCGTGTGGTTATTTTCATTTCATTTCAAGTGCACAAGGTGACATCCCATAATTATAGTGTACCATAAATGCCAACACACTGATGTGTACAGGTAAGAAAAGGTCCCTAAATACTTATATGATAACAGAAAGGTGTAGGAAAGCACAGTGATTAGGATCTACCTGACAGATGTTTTACATAAATATTACTTGATAATGATCTGAAATTATACCCAGGTCCAAATAGGGGCAGAAATATAAGGTGCTCTGTATGCAAAGGACAAAATGGCAGCAGTAATAAGCGTGGTGCTGAGGACTCAGGCCTAACGGGCTCTGGGGGTCGGCGACGTGCCTGACTCCTCTGTGAAGCTGCTGGTGATTGAGCTTCCTCCTGCCGAGCTCCACCTCTTGCCCTCTTTAAACTGCTTCCTTCTCTTGGCCCAGCGGTCTGGGGGCTCCTCTGCACCCGTAGGCACAGGGTCTGAGGGGCTCGGCTGCTCCCTGACCTCAGCCTTCACCTCTACAGGAGCTGAGCACGGAGACAGTCATACAGCCTGTCAGAGCTTTCAGAGCAAGGAAATGATAATACTGTGTAATACATGGTGAAACCTGCTTCCTTTGCTGCAAAAGTTTCTCTGACCTTTCTGCGTTTGAGAGCAATTTGTCAATGCCTGTCATACAGAAACCGACAACATCACTTACCTGTTGAAATGTTTGGCTTTTCATCAGAACCAATTTCCTCCATCTTAACGTTGTTATCTGTGGTTAACTGTATGCCAGGTGAGGAACATGATGTCCTTGGCAAAGTCATTGTCTCCTCCTTTTCTACCTTTATGCTGACTCTTTTTTCAGTGTGATGGTTTGTCACGGCCGCTGTGGGTTCTTTTTGCTGTGCTGATGAAACTTCAGTCCAGTGTGTTTGGTCAGGGGCTCTTTCAAGGGCTCCTTCATGCGACTTTGCTTCAACTGTATCATTACAATGATCTGCCTCTGCGTTTTCTTTGTTAGGTACAAATGAAAATGAAGGTCCATCATAAACAGTTTTGGATATATCATTCTCATTGACTTCTGTATGCAAATCTTCAGCTGGCCTAGTATAACTCTGAACACATCTTTCGTCAAACCCTCCTGTTCGCACAGTCATCACTGAATTTCTACCTGTTGAAGGGATGCTGGACGTTGCAACTTCTTGCTGCACAGGGCTTTTCAGAACTGTGCCACCTTGAATGTTAATGTCCTGGGAGGTGCTTTGTGAGGGAGTTGCCCGGAAACCCCCCTGGGTGAGTTCTTGGGCAGAAACATCATCATGCTCCACAGGTTCTGCCATTTCTTTGTTAAACCCACTCTCATCTATCTCAGTCTGATCCACAGATCCTTCCCCATTCCTGTCTGTATCAGCTTTGTCCATGAATAAAACTCCATGAGACACTACATCTGGAACCATTACCTTTGTACCCAGCACATGACCCTCCTGCCTTCTGCTCACACAGCTGCTAGGTGCATAACATGAGCTGTTGGTTTCATTGTGAGAAGAACGACTTTTAGGAAATGTACTGTGGCTAACAAAATGTTTGGAGTTTGATATGTAATTGATTGTGCTCTCAGATGACTTCCTTCTCTCAGTGCTGTAGGTTAGAGGCCTCTCGTCCTCTACATAGACCTGACCTGACCTCACTGTCTGGAGTGAAAGAGACTGCAGAAACAAGGGACACACTTTACCAGATGAACAAGACTCTCGGTATAAAGGGAGAGAAGGTGCAAGACATTCTGGTTCCTTCACCGAGGAATCTTCTGCCCCTGGGAAGCTTCGCCTCCTCAGGGGCTGTGCACTAAAGCAACCCGCTTTGGTTTCTAGAATTCCATTGCTGTTATTTCTTTGAAAACTCTTCTCCCTGTGTCTTTGAATAAAATCTTTGGTGAAACTTAGTCTGCTGCCAACCATTTGGGGTCCCATCCAAAAAGTGTTACCCGCGTCCTGTTCAGCCAGTTGATGAAAAAAGCCCTCGCCAGCGAGATTATGATCCTCTTGAAAAAATTGGCAACCAGAATGCCGGTGACCTCTGCAGCGGGTTGGACTGAATTGCAGTCCTCCATGGTCCTTTAATGTGTCCCTCAACCTGTTATGGCAGGAAACTATGCCCTCTGTGAGGTTCTCGAGCAGGTGACAGCCTCTGCCTGAAAACTCACTAGGAGGCGGGACATCAGGAAAGACTTCGCTGCATGTTGTACTGGGCACAGAGTGGCACCTTTCCGGAGAGCAGAACTCAGACAAAGGGTAGGGGCTGAAGGTACCTTCTCGAGCTGTGGGACAGGCCTCATCATGACTGTGCGGATTCGAGCTGTAGAGCTGATCATCACAGCAGCAGCTCTTACTGCAGACCAGATCGTCATGGCACGTCGAACAGGCCGCATCCTCCACAACCTCTTGGAAGTCAGGGTCTATTTCTACGCAACTGAACTTGTAGCGGTCACAGGCTGTGTTACCGCTGCTTGTGCTCAAACTCGGGCTTGATGGGTAAGCATGAAGGGGCTTGTCATTGTCTGGGATGGAAGGCAAGTCCCAATGCTTCGTGAAGACCTTTTTCATCTTACCCTTCTTACTTTGAACCACTAAGGTTGTCTTAATGGCTGGCTTATCCGCATGCAGGGCTTCTTTTATTTCCACTCTCAGGCAGCTTCCGGCAAACTTCACTCTGGTTGTGTAGACAGCCACCGATTTGTTGGTCTGATCCCTATGCACTGACTGAAGAGATTGCTGGAAAACCATTTTTGACAAGTCCTTGTCATCTATTGTCACCGAGGTAAGAACCTCCATGCCTCCCTCCACATTCCCCGGTTCTGAAAAGCTTGGGCGCTTTCGGGCCCGAAATTCACCCTCAGAACAACATATTTTAAATGGTTTTTCTTTAGACAGTGAATCCGTGTCTTTTTCGTCTCCCTCGTCAGATTCAGCTACCAAAGATTCTTTCCAGAACGAGTCGACCTCCCCCTTTTCGGCCGTGTCATTTTCACACCGAGTGCCGTCGCACAGGAATTTGTGGCGTTGCAGGTGATTAAAAGGTGAGTAGCTTCCTGTGAAGGAACACAAGAGGAATCAGGCACAATGAAAATTTATAATAAAAAAAAAAAAAACACATACATGAAAAAAAAAGAAAATGCTGGTATGTTTTAAATTGCCACAACTAAAGTTAGGTGGTACGTTTGCAAATCTTTTCATCTTTGAGTTTAATTTTTTTTCCAATTCAGATTCCCGATTATGCATAGGCTGTTCAAAGACATAAACATTCGGTTGCATTATTATTTTATTGCTGTATTTTTAAAATATGCCAACTACGATTACTGCGCTAGAGCGCGCCTCTGTGCGCTAGCGAACATGTCACTCAGCGAAGGTGTGCTGCTGAGTGTGACTGATGCAGCAGTAACAGGATTAACCCGGTGTCAGTTAAAAGGCTCCCAACACTCACGTTTGCTGCTGCACGAGCTCCTCCGCCTGCGGCTGTTTCTCCTCCTCCTCCTGCTCATTCTTCTTTATCCTGATCCGTCTGCAGGTCGTTCACTGTCACGAACACGGGGCAGATAATGGCTCAGCGTCTAATACCGTACATGCGCCCCCAGGGCTGCACCACGGTGCACGTTTTCTCACTTCCTGATGCCAAGCCGTTACTTTACGCTGGAATCTCCGTTGGCACGGCTTAGTAGGAGCCCTTGAATGCCTAAGCGTGGAAATCACTGGAAGAAACTTTATTCGTTAAATCTTTACTGTCAGATATAAATCAAATCAGTACCATTTTTGTAAGGACGAAAACGGGACTTTGAAAGGACAACTATTAAACATTACACTGATTTAAAAGAACGTGTTGAGTGTAATAAAATTTATACATTGAGTTAAAAATAGAAAATGAACAAAATTCGACTGTCATTTTCCACAAGGCCTGAATGAACCTATGAATATCCTATCTGATGCTACGGTTTTACCGAAATGCTGAAACAGCAAAAGGGCTGCAAAAGAATGTGCTTATTGTTTTCAATAAACCCGATTTAGCATGATTAACTATTTTTGTACATCATTAAATGTTATATTCAATGCTCAAATTGCAATATTCAAAATATACGTATATTACACTTAAAATCCCAGATTCACATCTTTGCAAAATCTTGCCTTAGCGACATCAGTTTTGTTAAAAAACTAAGAATTTTGTAAACTTTGACTTAAATTGTTTACTCACCCATATACAGTATCAGACCGCTCGTACGGCAATGCAAGATGTACCGAGTATCTGTTACAAAGAACTAACGGTACCGTTCATACCTTCAGGTCTGCTCCACTTCTTAAAGTTGCTATTTTGGTTTCAAAGCAGCTTATTAGTTGAAATCTCATTAACTACTTGTGATGTCACTGCCAGACAGGTGCACGCTTTATTTAAATCGCTGCATTTCAAAGGACAGGCATCCAGATGTATTGAGCTGCATCCAAAACGTCATGGTATGCGCAGTTACCATTTATCATTTCTGACAATAAATAAATTTAATTTACTGGGCTTAATAAAGCAGCATTTTAACAAGACCGGAGGCATTAATTTTAAACTGGGGGGGCAGGTAAAAATCTAGACCTCTGGGTAGGGGTTCAGTCCAAGTTCTTCTAGAACATGCATACCTACAAACTTGTGGAATGGGGGGAACTGGCGAAAAACTATACATTTCCTTTATATCTTTTGCAATGATCGGGAGTGTACACCAGTCACACAATTCATTCACACTGATTTTGGCCTAAATACCACCAATTAAACTGACTGTACTAAATATTAATTTTCTAATATGGTACGGTATTATGTATCAAGTATGTAATGGAAGTGTATGGATTTTTTGAAATAGTCATAAAATATTACCAAAATAATTTTTCAGATGTGTAACAAAAGTAAGCAGACAGTAATATATTAGAATTATCAACATACCATAGCAGCGAGATCATCAGAACGCGCACACGAGGGGTACATTCGCGCTGTCAGACACACCCAGGGTGGGGCACAACTATTTTACAAGTGGTGCCGGGAAGGTGCATAATCGCCCCTTCCCGGCTGCGGTCCGTTGGTCGCAGCACCGGCGCTGCAATATAATGCAGACTGGCATAGTGTGAAAGATTACATTTTCCAACACATTTAGATTACAAAAGTTTCACAAAAAAAGTTTATGCAAGTGCATGACTTGTGTGAGAATTACTTGACGTAATCGTGTGCACTTTAATGATAGGACAGCACTTACTGTTAGATGTTCGGATACTGTTTGACCTCGTTCGTGACATGCACGTGTACTCTTATTCATTATAAGTCGCTTTGAACAAAAGCGTCTGCTAAATGAATGAAATATAAATGTACATAGTCGTTTTTTATTACGGAAATGTTACATTAAGCTATGATTTTGCGCCACAGAGTGGTTCAATCATTAATTGCAACAGCATTTATGGCTTTTTTCAGCAGATGGCGATAGAAACCCAAGTGTTATTAGTAGGCTACCACGGTATGTCCATCAAAAACAGCGGTAGAGCGTAGTACGGAACTTAGTCTTTTTCCTGCCGTCATGAAATGGAGTGAAGTATGCGCGAGCATTCGGAGTATGTATAAAAGACCGACTTCAATAGGCACATTTGCAGACCTTTAGGATTGTACGCTACCCGTAACGTCGGATCGTCCTTAACTTGTTACATTGTAACAAGGAAGTGGCAGACGCGAAAACTAAGAACAAATCCCTATCGAACTACTGTGCATATTTCTCCAACATTTAAGAACCACTTGATTAACCGTGCAACCAGTCAAAGTGAACAACAAACACTGATGTGCACCGCACCGCTCTGTGGTCGAATTATCATAGAATTTAACATAACTGTAGAAGCAATGCTTTTGTGCTAAATGCCTGGACCATTTAACCGCTTTGCTACGCTTTCTGCACAGCCCACGTCCCCCGAGCTGAAACACGCGTGATTCGCGGACATGCGTCATCCTTTCTGCGCACGTGACCGAGTTTTCAGCACAGTCCAATTTTATGTATCCTTGGCAGTGCAAAAGCAAGCATAAACCGATCTATGCATTGCCAAACAAATATATAAATACGTCTGTAATGTACAATACTGCATCAGTAGGCTATATACATGTTAAGCATTTTAAAGATTTCAGCGTGCAGTGTATGTCAGAGCTCAAAAATGGGAGGGGTCTTAGAAACATGACTGCGCCATTAAGCACTGAATGAAAGCTGGGAATAAAACTATTTACAATAGAAGTTATTGTGTATGTGGAAACTCTCACAGCTTGCCGGTACACTTGTTTCATTTTGTCTGGAAAAAATTCATCCTGTTTGTGGAAATTGATGAGGACTTGAGGTGGTGTTCGCATACACTTTGAGCTGTTATAATTTTTTACATTATTATTATTATTGGAAATGAAAATTATTATTTTGCTCCAGGTGCAAAGTGAAGCCGACAAAGAATTATTTAAAGCATTCTCATGTGCCGTTACGTTTTGGGCTCCCAATCGCACAACAACCATCCCTGTTAAAGAATGGGACTTTGGAAGATAAAGTACGTGTGAAAAATGACACCCCACCTGCAGGTGCAAACTTAAGGCGAAATATCCTAAATGTAATAAAATAAAGAGCTGTAGATCTCAAATCAACAGCGTATGAGTGGGTGTTAGATTCCACATTACCAGCGGTCGGTTTTGCTTTGCTGGTCCTAGTGGACGTACTGTTCTGCGTCGCCCTAGTGACGTTTGTCCTTGTCGACTCTGACTCTAATGATGTACAGTTATGTTAGCATATTTATAAAGATAATGTTCCATTACAAAAAGACATTTGTATTTACATTGCGTAGACGCTGAGTTTCAGGTGGTAAAAGTTGTGTGACCTTACTAGCAAGGCTCCGTGTTTATTGTTGCACAGTAGGAGCCCATTCTGATTTAACATCTCTTTTCACACTCAGTCACAACTTTAATTAGCACATAAAAATGTTTTTAAAAAATATTCAACACATTGTCAGACAATGGTGTGAATCTAAATTTGGATTCAAACAAGGTTCTTATTCCATGATTGATTCAAATATGATTTAGGGAAAAAAATTATGTATAATTTACTCTTAGGTATAATGTGTACAGAATGGTCTCAGGACCAAGGAGATGATGGTCCTCATTCAGTGGTCTTCAGGGTTCTAGGTCCCATACAGTTTTGTTAAGTTTCTTCTCTGTTCACGCTGGTTTACCCCAACTGTGCTTTGCAGAGATCAGAAGTTGGAGCCCTTGTACTGAAAACAGATGGGGGGGCTGCGGGCTTCATTCTGGAGGGCCATAATGTATGAGGTGCCATGAATTCTATTCACAGATATATTACGCTAGTGATGTTTGTTACTACTGACTCATTTGTGCAAGCTGACAGGAGAAGTGATGCGTCACCACGGTAAACACAAAAAATACAAAACTATACTGGCTTTGAAAAGTATCCAATGAAACACGACCGTAGCCTTGACATAAAAACTTAATTAGCTGTTTTTATTAAGGAATCAAAACACAAAAATAGTTGCTATATACTGTATGTTCACTAGTGAAGTTTAGACATACCTTGTCAGAGAGGTTTTCTACCTTTCAGAATAAGAGTGAAGGCATCAAAGGTGTAAAATAACTTATGTAGAATTATGCAGTGAGCAAAAAGGGTGTTGGAAAAAATAAAAAAACCAAGTCATGTTTTAGATTCTCTAAAATAGCTTCCTCCTGCCTTGATTACAGCTTTGCAAACTCTTGGCATTCTCTCTCTCAATAAGCGCCATTAAATAGTCACCTGGGATGCTTTCCTCACATATCTGGAGTGCTGTTGGCTGTTTTACCTTCAATCTCCAGTGCAGTTTTAATGGATATTTAATTTTATTAAACCTTTGAATGTATATAATGGTAATAATTAAATCAAGATTTTAAGACTCATATGTTTTTTCCTATACAATATATAGAATTGTGCATTGGCATAAATCTTTTCAAACTATTTGTCAATTGTATAGTTAAAATTGAGTCACCAAGTTTTTAAAGTTGTATGCCCCCCCCCGGACTGCTCCACTTTTTCCCCATGGCCTTGTCATACGTATCTTGCTCCGGTAATCTCACGGAATGTGTGCCATTTATAATGATGTGCAGTTACTGAAGGAGAAAGACATTTACTTCGTACCAGAGATTCTGAAGAAGCGCATGAGAAAAGACCGACAGACCAAGAGACTATGAGAACACGCTAAGGAGGTAATTAGTGGCACCTTTCTAGAAGCCTGGGTTGCCCACCTCCTTTACAGTATGCAAAATAACAGATGTTCAAAACATATTTAATTAGTCTCTTACTGTCCTGAACACATCTGGATGTCACCCCACTAAGGTTAAGTCAACACAGCTGCTGATTACATAAAAGATGTTCATGCCTTATGCAACTACTTTCATTTGTATCCTTCAAGTATGTCCAGGTTTGAATTATTTAAGAAATTATTGATATACAGTACAGAATGTTACAGAATGGTTGTACAATAGTGTTATTTCTGCATTTTTTGTGCATGGCGGTGGAACTGTCCACCTTTATATGTGCAGGGTGGGAAGCTGCATTGCCTGCAGAGTTGCACGCTTCTTTTCACTGCCACTACACATTTGACCAAGGCAGCCCATGTAAGGGTTCTAGCTGTCAGCAAACAGAAGAGTTCCACACAGATTCTTTTTAGGGCACTTAAGGCTGGCTTCTACAAAACATGCCTTTGCAACCGTGCCAGGTGAAAACTTTTAAAGCTCTCCAAAATTTTCTGAATTCATTACACTGCGTCTTCTCTGGTGGCTTTTAACAGTACGGTGCTCCTACTCTTCTCCAGTCGTGTGCATGCTGTGTGCAGCCTGTCATCTGTCACTTATCTGTGTATTGATTTTGTTTTTCTCTGGCTGATGGATTCAGAGTGAGTTCTGGCTGGCCTCCATCAGCAAAGCACATAATTGGACTGTGATTTATTTTATTCACAGCACTGCTATGGAATTAGTACATGGGAAGTGTGGTTTTAATTTCCCCATTTCATTTGTCACAGGAAAGGCGCTAGGCAGGGCAACTCTGAGCCCATGAAAACTGAAATAATCGTCACTGCTGTATTTCTGAAACAAAACTCACATCAAGAATACCATTGAGTGAACTTCCAGCAATTAAATTTATTACTCAATCTTTATGAAGCAATTACTGGACTTCTCCGAATGGTGCTGTCACGATTATTTTTATAACTGAAACAGAAACCACAGAAACAACCTGTTTGTTTTGTAATTAAGGACAAATTTTTTGTTCACATTTAATGTTAGCGCCTAACAGACAACATGCAGGTGGTTGGTGTGACATTATGACATTGTACCTCCAGACAGCCAGAACACAGTATCTGCTCACGTTTGCCTTCAACCAGCCATAGATACACACAGTACAGAGTCATTATGGCATCATTATTTCTGCTTGAATTAATCGCTTCTACATTTTTAATTTCCTTAATTTTCAGAGTACGACAAAAGCTTCCCCACCATCACTGCTTGAATCAAGACCTGAGATTCTGCTGTTTTTAGGAATACACTTGAAGGTGCTGTATAAAGTTTACATGTGAAGTCTGGTCATTGAAACACTGAACATAAATGCAAATTTCAGACTTTCTTTTGGTAATCAAAACCTAATTAGTTTCCTTATGCAGTAACAGGCTGCTTGCGTGCTTTGTTTCTGCAACCATTTCAACAGAAAGTAATTAAAGTGAGTTAATTGCTCTTTTAAAAACAAAAAGCTGGACTCAGAGTTAGGACTCATAAAATGAAACATAACTTTGCTAAATTTCCTGGAGCCGCTCTTTTGAAATGGGCACAGTGTGGTGTGTTCTGGCACCAAGTTAATTCTCAGTACTGTCTGTCAGGTGTTACCGCACATATAACAGTCAACCGAAAACGCATCGTCCATCTCGGCTTTCTCGTACATAAACACACGTAAATGACAAACCTCTAACCATCAGCTATGACTCATTTCCTATTACTCATATAATGGATTATTAACGGTGGCATCTTCATTGATAAAAATGGAATATGTCAGTGCCGTCGTGGGTTCCAAGCGGTGGATACATCAGTAGTGTAATTTCGCCTTCTGTATTCGTTGGACGTTAAAACACACCTCCACTCTTTCTTCATTTTCCCTTCAATAACTATCCACAGAAGGAACTTGAAATATTCACCCAGAGTGACTAAGCTATCTTTCAGAATTCACTCACCTGTGCAGGTGTACTGTTCAAGGCCTTGGTCGCCGTCTTGATTGCTGACATTAAATGGTGAGCCGGTGAAGATAATGAAGGCCACTATGGGGGCACATTTGTGCACCAGGCACAAGGGACCAGGCACTGCCAAGTGGTCTGGTAAAATGACATCCAGGTGGAGGAAACAGGCTGTCACATGATTGGCCAGACTTGAACCTGTACCTGTCCACCTTGGTCTAGAATTACATGCCATCCTCCACTCAGTGACGTGGAAGGTATTTATATTAGTTTTCTGTGCACTATATGAGAGAGGTTTTCATTTATTGTTGATTATATACTTCACATAGCATATGGACTGAAATTCAGTTAGTGACCTTCTCTCACGATGACTGTGTTTGCAGATACAGCACTGACTGCATAACTTGTTTTAATATGATGAAAGGTTTTCAGATCTGCATAACAGCTTTCCTGAAATTAGTGACAATTGCTGCCTTCTCCTAAACCTAATGTGGAACACAGACACAGAACAAAAAAGCAATGAACTAATTTTGCAATTGGTCTCACAGAAGTCAGTACGTTAAGAATGATTTGACAAGTTTTACTGATTGCATTTTGTTCCAATGCTGATAGCAAATTGACTTTTACTCCTTTCATGGATATTTATTTTAAAGTTACTGTTCACTCTCTCCACACATCTAGTGGAACTTAAATTTGTTGGTGATAATGGTAGATCAAATACTTTTCTAGTACATTACTTATCTTATTCATTTCCAAGAGAAAGTTCAGTACTTTAATACTCCACTCTCTATTTAACTCATCAAGCACTGTTTAACTTTTAAGTTTAGCAGAAGTTAATTACTATCCATATCTGCTGGTTCTCCTGGCTGGAAATATAAAATAGTGTTTACTTTTCTTGCAAGCAAGTACAGTTTGCTGTGTTTGTTTAGAAAACTGAGGGAAAAGTGAGAAAAATGATTTTAGTAATTCAGAACCTGATTATTTTTGTAATTTAAAACAGGAATCAGGTTTGCAATGATGTCAAGTTCTTGTAGTTTCTGTTATTTTTCCTGACCGGTCTGAGAATTCACTAGGCACTCTATGCTTTATATTTAAGCTCTGTAACAACAGATTACAGAAAGTGATTTTTTTTCTAGTATTAGTCCTTCCTTTCACCTCAAAGTGACAATAATAGCTCTGAGTTCTGCACTGTCGCTGACTTAATTCATTGCCACTCGTTTACAGAGGCTCGGTTTCCCTGCATTTATTAAAGCAATTCACACCTCTGCCACTCCCCACTGAACCTTCTGTTATTGTCAGGATATCATTGACGATCATGTTTCCTAGGAGGTATTTCTGATGCTGTCTACTGCAGCTTTTTAGTGGGGTATTTTTTTTCATAAAACACTTTCACAAAGACGCTAAAGATTACGTCCACCCTCAGCAGATACTACATGTCTTGTTCGAAGGTCATGGATCTAGTGATCAGCAGTGGGGTAAAGTAGTGTGTTGTTTTCTGAACTTACATAGCCATGTTTCTGAGACATTAGGTAATGCCTCACAGATGCTTGTGGAAATAGCAGCTAATTTCTCTTCCATTAGGGACAGGGCGTTGCTAGTAGCTTTATTTTATCTCACCAGCCACACCCCACTACAATATGCAGCTTTGGCTGTGTTAGTGTGGGACCCGTTCCCCTGGAGACCTCCTGCTACAGCCAACTGCATTTCAGATGGACTCACAAATTAAACCATGTTTGAGTGCAGCTTTCCTTCAGCCTCTTGTACTTAATGTTTTCTCCCAGATTAAAAACAAAGAGACAAGAGCTGCGTGGTGAACTTCTCACCCCATTCGCTTTCTGCGGTCGGTTTGGCGTAAACAGGGATTCTAGTACACAGGATGTGAGCACAGTAACCATGGCAGCTGAAGAGAACCACACCATGGGTCAGTCATTATATAGAATATTCACACACACACACACACAGTCTTTATGTAGAACATTCTCACTCACACACTACATAGAATATAAAATTGCATGCACTCAAAGTAAATACTAATCTGCTCCCTGCTGTTAAAGCCAAATTTCAGCCCATGACACTGTAGCAGTACTTATTTACTCTGCCTCCCTGGTTACTTTCGGTAGCCAGAGAAAAGTCTGATCAGCAGCAACTGGCTGATTCCAGTCAAAACACTTTGCAACAGAGAAACAGTCGTGATGATGTTTACATAATTCTGATAGACTATAATCCTGTGGGGGGGTGCACATAGTCAGTGGCATCTCCTGTCACAACACATGGGCGTTGGATATCCACACTTCTATTGCTTCAAGTTGAAGATTGTGTAGGAGATTAAAATTGTTTATTGCAAGCGTTATGTAAACTCATAAAATCTTTAAGGCTTTTTTACCTTGCTTCAGGCAAATTGATACCTGGACTTGGTTAAAAATATTAGAAATAAACCAATAAATAACAATAAATAAAAAGCCTTAACCATCCTTGATTAAATGATGACATACTGTATACATAAACTGACACAGGCTGCCTTCTGGGAATGAAGTAAAGTCAAAAAAGTATTTATAAGAGCCTTAGCCTCAGCAGGAACATAGTTGTGCTGAAATGTTTGCAAAATCAATTATGAAAAACAATTTCTGACTGCTGGTGCATGCATGAAAAACTCCAGGAAGGGTTCTGTTAATGGTACATTACAATCGCTTAAAAGTTTAGCTTCATTGTGTTTTCACCCTGCCTGGATCTCCACACACAGGAGGTTTTGCAGTGCAATGTTAGCAAGCCAGGAAATTAGCCAGGTCCAGCTTCAAGATGTTTCACATGGCAAGTGAAAGACACATGCTCAAAAGGAAAAACAAAAATGGTCTGGAACATGTTGTACTCTGTTGCCTGCCAGAGTGGCAAATTTGTTTGCATGCACAACTAATTTTTCATCACACTAATTTAAAAACATTACAAAAACTAGCTTCAGCTCACTATTTCCAATGGTGGGCAGAGGTAAACTGAGGTGAGAACGTTCAGACACTTCCACACATCACATACAGATCCTCCAGGTCACCAAATACGAAAGTGACATACAACACGAAAAACATTATGAAATACTACCTGAATATTCGTATAAGCATTTATACATTATATATTTGGCAAATGCCCCAGTCAGGTGTTAAAAGGCTGCAATTACATTCTTCAAGGTGGCACCATGAGGTGACATATGAAAACAGTCTTGGACTTGAAACAAAAGTACAGTTAGTATGGTGAGTAAACAGTTAAAAACGGGAAGGTAAAAACAAAAAATTGTTACCACAAACATCGAAAAACAAATTTAGCATGAAAACATTGACGGAGCACATCATAGGAATGTCTACAAAACAACCCGACTGTGCAGTAATAGCATCGGTGTAGCTAACACTGGCACGGTCAATAATGGCTGGCATTTTAACGTACCCGCTGAAGCCTGCTGTTCTCCCAGCGAAATGAACTGCCAGGAAATGAAAAGGAAGGAAGAAAAAAAATTCACCCGGTGGGCGAGGAGCGAAAATGCAGGAGGGGAGGCGTCGGGGAGGATGGAGATGTGGAGCATGTGTGGGCGACGGACAGGGAGCGCATCCGCCGCGGGATCTCCGGCTGTACGGAGCGCGCCGGAGCGCGACAGAGAGGCGCGCTAATTATAGCGCAGACACCCAAAACCGTACCCATGGGCTCCCAGCTACTATTGCACGAAAAGGAGAACGAATAATACAATATATTTCCAATGAAATACTTGATTACGGCTGCTGTCGTTTAGTATCTGCGAAAATTAATTTGAAAACTCTAAATGGTTTAAATCAAAAATTAATTACTAATTACATATTATATATTGCATGTGTGTGCGCGCGCACACACACGCGTGTGTGTGTGTGTGTGTGTGTGTGTGTGTGTGTGTGTAGATGCTTTGCAGTATACACATGCAGACTTGTAGCGCAGCCTCGTTCATTCACTCAACAAAACTCAATTAGCAAGAAAAAGGTACAATTAAAGATTTAATCAACGAAACAGATCGCTTGCATGATGCATGTTACATAACAAACAATTAACAGATGGCAGTTCCAATCCATTCACCAAGGATAATTAACTTTGGCAAAGCCAGCAAACCACTGTAAATTGTTTATTGCCCACGAGTTACCCCAGTAATGAGCACATACAATGCAAATAATAAAAACATAAACAAAATGACGACATTAATAAAGGTCGGTGGCGGGAAGTTAAAACTCACCTGTTTCGTATACAGTTCTCTTTTCAATATTTCTGTCTCTGTCCTTTTTTGTATTATTTCATTCAACAACTTGGACTCTAGCGATGTTAAAGGCTGTATATAAATTACAATTATTATCATAGCGTAAACAGGGGAGCGAAAATCGTTTTATTTTAGTAATTTTAATGACAAAAAGAACAGTTAGTAAATCAAAAAAGAAAAGAAAATTATGGGGTGACAGAATTAGGATAGGCCTACTTTAATGAATTACTGTCATCAGACCGTCCCGTTTTGAATTGGATCCTATTACTTAAAAGTTTAGCTACTATTTTATGATTAAGTAACTGAAATTTAAAATGTCATTGCTTCTACGTTCTTTTAAATTACTGTATACAATTGTTTGTTTGAAATAGATAAATTAAATTTATAAGTAAATATATCAAACTGCACCCCACAATTGTTTAGCAAAATCCTAATAACTTTATTACTATTTTACTATATTATTATAATGATGCTTCTTACATTGCTTACCAAAGGATAGAATTACACAACAAATTGTATGTGGAAAGACCTTCAGTTTGCATTAAAAATACACAATATACAAAAATTTAACTCAATTTCACTCTCGAATTATTACAGCCAATCAGGTGGTAGGGTTCTCACCCTGTTACTGGTTCTGTCATACTATTGGGCCCAGATCTGGCTGACTGTCCATGCACCAAGACCTCTCTGGATCATTCAGATTATCAGTCCCCAAACACCCAACCCCAATTGTAACCCCAGGAGCCTGGAGAACCATCTACACGGTTCTGAAACACAAGCCTTAAACTCATAGTTTGGGCAGGTCACAGCATCATTAAACAAAAGAATGGCACAAAACGTGAGTAGTCTGCTGCTAATTCAAGTCCACACCAGAGTGAATTCACAGTGTGCACCTCTGTACTCTCTACAGAGCCAGAATAATTAATCATCATGATGAAAGTGAAATCCATGATGGGAAAGTGTGCTAGATATATACCATTTTCAAAGCAAATTGTTTTTTTTTCTATGTGTACTTCTTAAATGAAGGTTGTGTATATCATACACTGAAACATGTGCTCCATGGATGAGAATCCTGGTAATGGTGGAATTAAGCTATGGTGTGTGACAGTACACATGTGTTTTCATGTGCATGTGTGTGTGTGTGTGTGTGTGTGTGTGTGTGTGTGTGTTTCTTTTTACGGTGGATGGATGGAGAGGGCCACATCCCATTCCCACTGGACAGATCAAATTGGACAGATTCCATCTTCTGGCTTGTGTCGATGTAGACGTGACACCAGACACGTGTGCATCGTCTCCCATGAACCTGAGGAGACATGAGCTCTGCTCTGATGGGAGTGGGGGTCAGACTCCAGCTCATGTTACACAGAGCATTTGACTGGCCATGTGGAAACAGCTACAGGGGCAGTGCATCAACAGGCCTGTAGGCAGGCAGGAGGTCTGGGGACCATTTATCTTCTGTCTCAGGTAATTTATTCTGTCATCAACTTCTGCACTCTCTTCACCGGCTAAAGAGCAGTGAACAGATTTTTGGAGTTATGTAGAGTCATCATCATCATCGTCATCTTCGTCATCATTATGTTCTCAGGAGCTGCATTCTGAAAAGGACTGCCAAACATCATCATCTGCTACTGATATCAAACTGGCAGATGAATAGTTATGCATGTTTCAACTATCCCGGAAAGGGCAAAACCAAACACACTAGTTTTAGCAGGAGTATTTCAGTGATGTAAAAACATACTGTACCCAGTGGTTGTGTGTGATATGCCTGATAATGCATCAGCTAACACCTTAGTTAAATGTCTCAAAGACATCAAAAGATGTATGGGCAGAAAATACTTATAACTAAACACAGATAAAACTGACATCTTGTTGTCTGGGGGTAATGATCCTGCTGTAAGTGCTTTCGGTTCAAACCTCAGTGTTGCCGACCTGTGTTTTTCCATTAGCGACTCAGCACGTAATTTAGGTGTCAATTTAGATGTAAACCTCTCCTTCAATTCTCATGTCATTGCAGTTTCACAGGTGTGCTTCTTGCAACTGAGGAATGTTGCTAAGCTGTACCATTTTCTTATTACAGAAGATACTGGAAAAGTTGCGCAAGCTTTTGTTTACAGGCATTTAGATTACTGTAACGGTTTATTCTTGGATGTAAGGACTCCATAATGCTATTTATGGTACATTCATAGTCTCAATTATTACTTCTGGATTCTGTAATGTTAGTTTGCCCAGGAGGGGCTGGGCAGCAAGTCGACCTTGGGCCCCCAGAGGTTTTTTCTCCACACTGTGGAGTTTTTGGTTTCTCTCCTCCATTGTTGTCTGGTTTTATATTTATCTTTAACCTCAATCATCCACCTGCTGCTAATTCTCTATTATCTGTTATTTCTTTCTGTGAAGCACTTTGAGACAACTTGTAGTGAAAGGCGCTATATCAAAATAAATTGAAATTGAAATTGAATATGTTAGAATGCTGGACAAACATTGTATGGCAGTTATAAATACAAAACCCATAATAAACACAATTTATACTTTATTGACTTCAAAAAGACCAAATTAACTAAATTAATATTTTTAATGCCCGCAATGTTTTGAAAACATACAATAATGTGTACACTGAAAGTAAAGCACCGATCTGCAAAAAAACACTTTCTGCATTGTGTGTAAATTACAAATCCATGTTCAGAGTGGTTCTGAATACTGAAAAGAAAATCTGATATTGGATTTGAGCTAATGCTGACCTGTTTAAGTACTCGTATATTCTGACTTGGTAGCTGTGTAAGATCAGCAGTATATGCCATGTTGCCACCTTGACAGCTTTCCAAAAGCCATGGACATAAGAACCTTTAAAGTATTTTTAAAGTTTCTCCCGTTAGGAGTGCGAGTGAAAATGTAATTAGCAAGTCTGATCATTCTGAAGAGTGTCTAACGAAGTGTGAAACAGCCTCGGATTAAATTGGAAAACGTTCTTTATTTGAGCTGCTAGAAATAGATTCCTCATCTTTCCCTTGTACCCAGCACTTCTGCATTTTAATAAGAAAATTTCCTTCTAAGAACAAACATCTATT
This sequence comes from Chitala chitala, assembly GCA_025773905.1. Lineage (NCBI taxonomy): Eukaryota > Metazoa > Chordata > Actinopteri > Osteoglossiformes > Notopteridae > Chitala > Chitala chitala. The sequence goes on along the minus strand of JABJVR010000095.1, from coordinate 133,677 downwards.
CAACTATAAAACATTTCTTCATAGATATTTTTTATTCCATGGTGCAATTACATGAAACAATTGCATTTTATTGCCTAAACAACAAAAACAGCAACAACCACAATAAAATTTACTCTGATTCCAGAAAAGGGTCTAACAGGAAGAAAGCAAATGAACATTGAAAGCATAATTATACAAACATCTACAATGCACATCGTTTTCTGACTGTAACAGGGAGTGCAGAGGTGCTCATTTACTTAAAAAGTAATATGTAACTGCATCTCTCAGGTGTCCCCTTCCAAACATCTATGTGCCGTTGCACTGAGACCCTCCATCAGCCCAGCTGTGATGTCTGACTCAGCATCAACACTATTAAAGCCTGAACAATGACACTGCTGGCACAATGCAGAGGCACTGGTCCAAAAACGCCCAATCTGATGTAAATCCCTTTTTCCTTCTCCCTCATTTCCAGTTTAATGGAATGATTAGCCTACAAGATTGGCAGGAAATACTCAGTTTCTCAGTTTCTTACTTTGTCTTTGTACAAAAAACAGTTATTTATCTATAAACTGTATGTCGTTCAACTGATAAAATAGCCACAGCAATAATTAGGTCAATCTCTAATCTATTATTAGGTAAGAATTAATTAAAATAATCTAATGAGGCCACAGGTGGGCTTGATGAAGGTACCTGCTTCAAATATCCCTGCTTCAAAATGACTATGGAGTTAGAAAAATGAGTAAGTGCCAATAAAATTTGTGGCCTGGTGGTTCAATGGGCAAAACATCGGGCTGGGATGCAGACGTGTCCCAGTTCAGATCCCAGCACAGCCAGGTTTGTCCTTGAGTAAGATGCTCAGCACTAGCTGATTGTAACACATACATGAAATGTTGTAAGTTGCTTTGGATAAAAACATCTGGTAAATGACTAGTTGTTATTAAAATTATAGACCTCCCATCATGTTTTGTGGTCTCATTAGCATGTTGCCCTTTCAAAAACAAGTTGTATGAATTTACTGCTGAAAATAAGATGGCACCATGGATGGGTGTGTAGCATCACATGCATTGTTCAAACCACATTACGGTCAAATCCATGCGTGTACCTCACAGAAGTCTAGTGATACACTGTTCTACAAAAATCTGTTTTAAACTGCACTGGTAAACACACATTTGACTAAATGATAAAGTCCAAATGCATGCAAGATGCATTTATCATCAAAACATCAAAAATTACAATTTTCCAAGCTAATCATGCTAGCTGTCAATGCAAAGTGCCCAGTGAAATGCGATGAAGTGTTTTGGCAGGCAATCAACTATGAGTTTAAAATAGATTTTGATATTTTAAAAATTCAATCACACTAATAAAGCCAAAGGTAACCTTATTCAGGTGCTACATACTGGCATTATTTTGGCAAAGGCAGATATGATAATCCCACTGAAGATAGAGAACAGGCCGCTGTGTGTGTCCCATCCCCCACCAACAGTGTTCGGCACAACAGATGGAGATTAGGCGAAAGTTAAAAATAGACGTCTATTCTTTCAGCCCTTTTGGCCTAAAATCCTTGCCTTGTTCAGCTTCTAAAGGAATTCTAGATATGTAGTAAGAGAACTGAAGCAAACCATTCAAAGTGCATTGAATATTATTAATGTATTTTCTGATTACAATTTTTTGTTTTCCTCAGTAGAAAAAGATACCAGTTTGTTCCAACATGCAGGTGCTCTTCTGGAGTAAATTCTTTATTATCCACATTACATGAAGTGTTGGGTTTTATTGAACAAGTTACATTTTGTGAATTACAGCACTTTTCTAACCATACCTTAAACTGTGACCAGGGCATGAGGTCACCTTATTCAGCTAACGGATGTCTAGACTAACGTGGCAAGTGTAACTGTTCTGTAGACGGTAAGCCCAATCACATGGCCTTTGGTACCAACCCTGCAGGAGGGCTCACATCACATCTGGCAGTGCAGGTGATGTGTTTGCATGCCTGCCCCTAATGCTGGACATGCTGCTTAAGGTGGAGTTTGGATCATGCCATCAAGTGACCCAAGAGGGGAACATGTCGGTCTGCTGTTTATGTTTTTGTAGCTGTTTGGCTACACTTGACTAAGTCTAAAAAATGTTACTTCTGAACAGAGGCTCAGTTGGTGGGAGGGCATGTCCCATCTCCCCCCCACTTTTGACAGAAAAACTTGTATCTGAAGACATACAAGGTGTCTAATGTTTTGAGGTAAACAATTCACATTGAAGGAAGGTAGAATTTTTTTTTTATCATGATGATGATGATTATTATTATTATTATTGTGAATAATAATAATAATAATAATAATAATAAATGTTATTTAGTATTTAATATTTTAATAATAATAATAAATTTTTCTTGCTCATAATTGTAAGTTTTAACCAGCCTACTGACTGCTACTCTCACCCTTTTGGTCACTGTCTCGTGTCGCACCGCAGACGCGACACGAAGCACGCGCTGCGTAAGACACCGAACTGACAGCACGAACGTCGTGGGCAGCCTGTGAACCCTCGCCGCTTACGGCTAAGCTAATTTTCAGCACCGTGGAAAGCTCCTGTACGGTTAAACGCTCTGAAAAGAGTCTACGTTTTCCAAAGCAGCGAAAAATCTCTTGAATGAACACAGAATATTGATTATCAACAGTTTGCAGAACGGACTTTGTGCTTTGTTGACTTTGGTATTGCGTTTGGCTTTTTTCTTTATTCGTGTATGTTCAACAAGCTTAGCGCTGTGAGCTTGTGCCAAGAGAGACAATGCCAGTGTCTTTGCAGGCTGACCACCTTAATTTTAAACATCTTGCTGCTGTACATCATGTCCTCGTATCTCAGCAACAATCCACAATCTATGCAACCACTGCACATAACATGGGGCATAGAAGCGAATCGTATACTGCTCCTTTAAGAGTACCTTCACAGATGGAGTTGTAACGCCCACTCCAAAATGGACCAGGTCCAAGGTCACCCACACTGGCATTTAAAGGGCACAAAACAAGATTAACCAAAGCAGCTTGGATTTACTGAGCTGGAGCAATGGCAGAGTACAACTTTTGCACAGTTGCTTTCCAGCAGGTGAAAATCAAGGACTGGCAGGAAGCAGTCCACAAAGGCCACCTGGACCAGGTACATTAAATAAAGCGTACACACACTGTAATGATACACAGTACCAACATAAAAGAGATGGTACATTGTACAGGCTTCAGCAAAAATAATAAGCATGCTCTCTGCACCAACATGTTTGTGAAGGACAGAAGGAGGTAAAATGCACCATACACACAAGTACCTGTACACACAGCATGTTCAAATTCTGCAAAATTATGAGCATTCTTGGAAAAACAGTCTAGCATTTTACTATTGAATTAACCTTAACATTGCCAGCATCCCTGTTCATTTTTACATCGTTAACCAGCTCTTCATTAAGCAGCTTCATCTACGGGGCTTGCTTTGAATATACTTTTATTTTTTTACAGCTAAAAGGTGACACATGAAAGGCTGCTAATGAGCACCAAAAAAGGGAAACATTATTTTTTGAGTAAATTGTCTGAGATAAAAAACATCATAGAATATCTGAGATAAAAAATGAGGGCAAATGATTTCCTGAACAAGTTGCTAGAGCAGCTTTAATCTGCATGAGGTTTTGACCAGGTGCTTCAAAGTGGCAGAACTGTCCCAGCTGTGACAACGTGGCAAACTGAAGATGTATGTTGGTAGCAAATAATCAGTTATCAAACTGTCAGCTCAAATCCACAAAACTGATGCTGTCAAAATAACCCTCACATGTACGCTGTACGTGCAGCCGCTACACATGATGGACACAATTCTATTCTGCAGAAAGTGTTGGGTACTGGCAGGGCCTGCTCACTGTCGTATAAAGGAGCGGCTCTGATGCAGAACAGACGCTGCCTGATGAAGCAGCCTGCGCCACGAACACGGCACTGGGTTCAGGTACGTCCGCTGGGACAGACGTGGGGAGGGGGGTCACATTCATCCCAACACTCCTCCCCCAGTGTTGAGTGTCGTCTTACACTGAGAGAACAAATCCTGCAGTTTGTGTAATGAAGTGGAAGAATGTCTGTGCTTCCCTGAAATCTTTCCTTTCTTCTGTGTTGATATGCTGGGGCTGTAGGAGCCCAGGGAAAAGCCTTTTTCATGCACTGATCTGTGTGCCACGCACTAAATGGGTGTGCTTTCACACAGCACCGTGTTATTGACCACCATGGTGTCCTCATGGGACCACCTTGACCATGAATGTTGAACTTAACATCATGTCCTGAAACAGCCAACAATGTTGCCTGTACAATTTTCCCTGTAAGACGGTGACAACATTGCATGTTTTGGACACCCGGCTTTTGTGTTGGTACTGTTGGTCGTACCCCCATTGCTCTAAAATGTACATAAACACAACATGGCACAGGATATCAGCAAAACATACTGCATTCGTGTTACAGATGCTTTCTCGTTTCCTTTGTTAATTATTTGAAGCTTCAGAATAATTTTGTTGGGGCAGTGAAGGGCCACATATTTTGCGGAGGCCGGGCACAGAGAAGTGACGGCATCCAAAGAGCCCTTTTTTCCCTGGCACCCATATGTGCCACTTCCAGCACCAACGCCATCTGCTGCAAAGCAGCCACTGAGTTCCAGATCCCTACCGGAACATTTCACTTGGCAGCCAAAAACAGCATGTTAATCCTGGAACGGGCGGGGTCTACATTATAAGCCTGTTGAGAGAACCTGTTACCAGTTTGCCTAAAGGCTTGTTGATGGTAAAATGAAGTACAAAAAAATTGTAATAAATAAAAAAAAAATACAAATACATACAATTCCACAGTACTGAAATTTATTGGAACAGTTCGGTGTATCAGTAGTGATAACTTAATTATGAGAACCTCACTTTCTTATTGTGGTAAAACACATGCAGTGTTAGATTGGCTGATTATTTCATTGGAAACACATGGAAATGGAATACAGTAACATATTCCCAATCACTGAATAACTGGACCAGAGTCGTGGCCATTTCATACAAGGTGATATTGGTGTATTTGATCTTTTGTCACATTATATTATTGATATACTTGTGAGGAACTAGTTTTCCCCAGCTGTGATAAAATGTTGCAAATCAGAACAACATAATGTAATTTATTTCAAGTTGTGTAATATATAATATTTGACTATGTTTGCAGCTAAAGCATGCTCTAACTAAAACAGGGTAACTAAATAAATAAATAAATATTTGGTAGCAATGCAGGGGTTTAGAAGAGGATGAATATCACATGCAACGCCTAAGCAAACCTAAAATCTGTGCAATTACACAACAGTTGAAAAACGTAATTAAAGCACACCCACATCTTCCCTAATCCAAGATGAATAATAACAAAAGACAAAAAAGCAGTTTAGACAGGCTGCTCTGACAAGGGGAAACCACATATGTCTGTAACATTGTCCATGTCTTTTTCCTGTTCTCTGATTCCCCTCTCTGTGAATCATCTCATTTTGGGATGTAGATGATATTTATTTATCTCTTCTTAGTTTTGCGTAACATACTGAGATCATAAACTGGCTATGTAGGTACGTAATGTGTCAGATTATGGCTGTTTGGTATCATAACAGGGTAATGTATGGACTGCTCTCCTCAACTGTTCCATAAAAGTAATTTCTGAAAGTCGGTCTACGACATGTTAGGAAAGAGGGCAGGCAATCAGGTTCATAGCCAAGTGTATTTGTCACATACAAGGATTTTTTTCTCTGCATATATCCAATTCCCCTAGAAGGAGCAGTGGGGACCCATTTTTCAGCACCTGGGGAGTCAGCATTTGAGCATCTTGTCCAAGGACACACCTGGTGGCTGGGCTTGGATTTGAACTGGGAGACTTCTGCATCCCAGCCTGATGTTCTACCCTTTCTATGCTTCAAAATAGATCTACATCAAGTACAAACCAGACCGGGATGTGTGCATTGTGAAAAGAATTTATAAGCAATTCATGTTCGTAATGACACTAACAATAATGTGGTATTGAATAACTGTAGCTTGGGCCTAACACATGATGCATGATGGGATTTTTGTTAAGATTGTTACAAGAAATGATGACTCATGCTTTGAAAACCGCAGAACTGGTTTGAACTGCCCGAGCCCACACCCACCCCCTACTCAGAAACAGAAAATGGGAACTAACAAGATGGAAGCAATATGGCCTATAGAGAGGGCGGACTGTGAAGCTTAAAATGACTGGCATTTACAACCCCTCTTCCAAAAATGTTGGGACATTTTGTAAAATTTTAAACAAAAAACTAAATGCAATGATTTACAAATCCTTCTTGACATATATTCAATAGAATACAGCACAGAGATAACATATTTAGAGTTGAAACGAATTGGCTGAATTGCGTGTTGTGAATAAATTATTGTGAATTTGATGGCTGCAACATGTTTCAAAAAAGTTGAGACAGGTGCAAGAAAACCATGAAAATTAAAAAAACAACTTATGTAAACATTTCACAGGTAAACACTGTTTACTAAACAGGTTAATTGGTAAGATTCATTTTTGAAGGGCTCAGTTCAAAAGTAAGAATGGGAAGAGATTTGCCACTTTGTGCACAACAGTGTGCAATTGTGAGAAATTTAAGCCTATCAACATCTACGGTCCATAACATTATCAAAAGATTCAAAGAATCTGGTAATACCTGTGTGTGTAAAGGCTGTTCTGTCTCCAGGGCAAAAGACAAAAAGCTCCACCCTGATTTTTATCAACAAGAAGTTCAAAAGCCAGCATCTGTGATGGTATGGGGGTGTGTTAGTGGCCACGGCGTGGGTAACCTGCACACATGTGAGGGCACCATTAATGCTGAGAGGTACAAACTGATTTGGGAACAACATATGCTGCCATCCAGATGACGTCTCTTTCAGGGACGTCCCTGTTTATTCCAGCAGGACAATGTTGAGCTGCATTCTGCATGCATTACAACAGTGTAGCTTCATTTTTGCTCAGCGGCACCTAGACTGTGGAATATTCTTCCAGGGTGTATGAGGATGCTATTGGGTTGAAATAATTTGTAGCACTTTGAGATTTACTTCAAATATAAAGTGCACTATAAATAAAATGTATTATTATTATTATCATAGTAAAATAGTGCGGGTACTTAACTGGCCTCCCTGCAGTCCAGACCTGCCCCCCATTGAAAATGTGTGGCATATTATAAAGCACAACATATGACAGTGGAGACCTCGGACTGTTGAGCAACTTCAGACAAACATCAAACAAGAATGGCAAAACTTCACATTTTCAAAACTTCAGCAATTGGTGTCTTCTGTTCCTACACGCTTACTGAGTGTTGTTAAAGCACGAGGTGATACAACACAGTGGTGAACATGCCCAGGTCACAATGTTTTTGAAACGTGTTGCAGCCATCAAATTTACAATAATTATTTATTTGCAAAACACAATACAGTTGATCAGTTTCAACTTTAAATACGTATGTTGTCTCTGTGCTGTATTCTATTGAATATATGGCAAGAAGGATTTGTAAATCATTGCATTTTTTAATTTACACTTTACAAGATGTTCCAACTTTTTTGGAATAGGGGTTGTAAAAATATCTCAACATGTTCATTTTCACTGAAGTAGCAAAGAAGTGAAGGTGAAGTAGAGGTATTATGCCCCAGATTTTGAGTTTTTGAAATGAATTCTGCTATTTTCTGTGCATTATGGTAGCAAGGGATTACTATAACTGCTAGAGACCTGGCGTTACTACTGTAACATGTTGTCACTTACGGCTAACAATGAAAATCATGTTGGTAATAATTTCTGACATGCTGCTTACAAGAATTTGATCTAGGTTATTGTTAACCTGTGTGTCTCACAAAAAAAGACTGAAAAGTAAATACCTGAGGAAGATTGGGATGCAAAACTCAGTGCCTATCAGCCCTTATCCCCCAGCCTGCTGTGCTTCTAACTGGTCTGAGGTCAGAGGCCGTGCAGCCACCCCATTGCCGCTGGCACCCGTGAAGAGCAAACAGAATGAGTCATGGCTGTCTCCTCCCACAGACCTGTGTGAGTGCCTGCCGGCTCGCGTCGTCATAGCAACATGCCATCCTGAGTAAGGGGTTCTGGGATGCATCATCATCTTCGCATCCATTACTGAGAGAGATGAAGCAGGCTGAAGCCTACAGGCTACAGTCTCATACTAGTGTTGGTGTGAGGATTCTGGGTATGGCATGGTGTCAAGTTACCCTTTAGCAATATTGCCCCATAGTTACATATACTGATGTCCATCCATTTTAATTCCACATCCAGTAATAAGGTTAGATAAGAAAACAGCTAATGCAGTAAATATTTGAATATATTATAAATATAAATGTTTGTTATATACCTGATTTATCATATTAACATGATAAGTATGTGCATGTACATTTACTGTATACATAATAATCATTTACTACTGGAACAGTGACAGAATAATCTTTTCTACTACTACAGATTTGCTGAATAATATTATGTATAAGTTATATAATTAATCAAACATATACTCATAACACACTTCATATTATTTGACAATAGTGTCAAATATTTATTAAAATTTTTTCACAAAGAGAAATCAGTTAAAATAAACAAATAGGATACTCTTAGTTAAATATCAGTGTCCGGAGTGGCATTTTCGTTTTCTGGACTGTTTTCAGACACAAAGATACGACCCAGAATAGCCCTTTGTTTCTTTGTTTCTTTGTTTCTTTGTTTCTTTCCACTTAGGCACCTTTCCTTGTTGAACGGTGCTCTTCATTTGTCTTAATGACATTAAGAGGCACTCGTGGACAACAGCCACCTGGACCAAGGTCTCGTGCCAAACTGTCGTTTCAGCATTCATTCCACAGTATTAATTTTGCTCAAAATAAAAAAAACTGGTGTTTGTGTATGTTGCCGTGGCGATGGATAAGCGATCATGCTCTCTCTCTGTCTCTCTCTCCCTCTCTCTCCCTTATCATACGTCAGGCCTTTCTCATGTCTTCTTTTTGTCCTTTAGTTATGACGCTCTGATTCCCCCCACACACACACTCTTTATCTGAATTAACCTCGGTCCATTTCTCAGTAACACACGTGAGGCTGGAGTGCAGATTGGGGGGGGGTAGGGGTACTTATTTGAAGAGCAGTTAATGTGCACCATTCATCCCCAAGGCCAAACCACAAAGCCCCGGTGCAATGGTGGCTGAGCCGCTTCTAAAAATAACTCAGAGATCGTGCAGGATTTGCATCACAGCTTCGTCAAAGTTGACATTCTAGCTGAGGCAGCTCTTCATCTCCTCTAACAGAAGCGCAAGCAACAAACTTCTAAGTACATTACATACGATATAGAAAGTAAAGAAACACACTGAATGAAATCGTTGCACATGACTGTGTGTGTATTTGTAACAGATGTGTAAGTGTTGCCGTGAGAATCCCCCGGTAGTCAGGACAAGAATATGATTAGTCCCCCACCTGGAGACTTGGGTCTTTAGCTCAGCAGGCTAATCGTCTTGTCTAGTAACTCAGGCTGTGAGGTTGCAAGCTTGAGTCCTGGTCGTCTCTGTGGACACACTCGCACCCAAGATGTAAAAATACTCCTTGATCCACAGACTGTTAGAAGCTCCAGGGATTATAATCATGACAGAATTGCATATAGCTGTTTAACCCCCTTAAATCTCAAATGATTTGCAATGATTGATAAAATAATTCCAGGGTTTCATGTGTCCTTCGCACTTGAAAAAATAATCTTGAAATGAGAGTTTTTTAAACCTCCTCAGAGTGACCAATACCTCTGTATAGCTCTATACCCCTCCACTCTTAAAGTTCCCTAAAATCAATCAGACAATGTATGACCTAACTGTTTACATAATTATTTAGATCACATTTGAAGAGAGTTGCAATTTTATGTGATTAAAAATTTCACAGCTAGAGAACATAAACATCATTACAGTTGTTGAACTTTATTCAATGCACATATAACTGATTACGTTGCTACAAATAAGAAAATGATTCACTGTTTTTTTCAAACAAAAAGTCCGACAGATTAATTTTTTATGAGCACATTCTTTAGGGCATTTTTTGTTTGATTACTAGCTGAAAACATAATGTGCTGGGACTGGATTTTTTTCTGAAACATTATTGCCATGGCGTTGGCTGTGAAATAATTACTAACCCACAGTAATACTGGCAATGAGTTACACAATGTCTGAATCTCACCAACTACATTGCTGGGGGGTGAAATATTTTCCCTAGGATCTGAAGGGTAATGAGCACAGAGGCATGCTTCCCATGCAATGGAAATCCGTCATTACCCCATTTTGCATATAACAGCATAGTTTTCATATTCTAAAATTTAAATTCCCTTGTTGGTAATGAAGGTTCAGAATGCCTGATTGGTACAGGGATTCAATGTAACCAGGTCCATTTGAGTGGGGTCTTTTTGTATCACGATCCTTTTTTTACATTTGCCGATTTTTGTCCTGTTTAATGGACAGACTTGTTGTCAAATTGGTCAGGCTGGCAGGTTTACACCTGTTCCACAAGCTATAAGACATTCTATTTGCCATGAGTTTTGATCTATGCGGATGTACAGCACTGTTCACCTGTGTGCTCACTGACCTCTTGCATCTCCTGCACAAGATGTTCACGTCAGCCTGTATCTTGTGAAGCGGTCAGCTCAGTAGGACGCCTTTAATTTACCAGTCAGTCAGACTCTGCATTTCCCGGCCTTCTTCCTGTTAACATTACTCAATGACTTCCTTTCCCTGGGCCAGCGGAGGCGCCGTCGATTTGGTTTCCATGGCAACGTGCAATCCCCCATCTGGGCCTGGTCTTGTCTGTGGTGTCAGTGTCGTGTTGCTAGTACTTCGGGTTGCACTTCCGTCAGAGTAGGTGGAGGCCTCAGCAGGATCATTTATTGGCTGTAAGATTTCATACTCTATCATTCCTCCAGATCCAAGCTCACTAACTGTGTTTGATTTGCCACTGAATAATGTCTGCTGCTACGTCCTAGTATCACTTCACCTGGTAGTTTATGTTCATCTATTCCATGGTGCCTGCATTGCTATTGTGAGACTGTTGTTTTCTGGATTCATATAGTCGTGGACTCATGCTATAACGATGTGAAAATTTTTCAGCATTGCTGAAGCCACATTAACAAAAGACCAACATTATCGCTAAATGCAGTGAAGTTTCTGTGAGTCATCATTGCACTGCAGCTGTTAGGTGGCTGAACTAAAGCGTTTGTGCAGTTTATTAGTTACCCATGGCTGGGTACCAGAGAACGACACCCATTGTTTAATATTCTTGAAGTCACAGGGACACCAAATCACTGTCAGCATTAGCTGGTGCATTTTCCAGAGCTGGGAACAAATGAATAGTTTTCTCAGTAAAATACATTCTAATTTTACCCACGTTTCAAACAGGACACACATGTACTGGTGCCAGTATGAACAAGTACACTAAGTTATAGAAATCATCATCATCCAAAATTACTTTATCTTAGGTTAATGGTCTCTCCTTTGACTGGCCATTTGAAGGTAATATTCTGTAAGACTGTAGATTGGCCACATTGCATTTGTTATGCAATGGAAAACCTTTTCAAGCAACTCTCTACATAAAGAGCTGTCTTGAAATAACAGAAGGCCTAAAGTTTAAAGGTGTGTCAACCTTGCAATTGCTAGTATTTACAGAAGAAACATCCATTTATTTCCTCCTGGTTAAATATAAACCTTACTTTCATATATAATCGCAGCAGGGCGATACAATGAGAGCGTGATTCATTTGCCTTGATGCAGTCATCTGGTTATGTAACGCAGCAGAACACAAACTGCCTTTTTCTGCCCTTTGAATTATTCACATCATATTTAGAAGAGAGCAAAAGCGAGGCATGACTGACTAAGTGCCAGTTTCATTGGTTTGACAGTTTGAAGAGGACAAATATTTCAAATATGCAATGGCTGAGATCTTCATGCTAACAAGTATCCCTGTTGGATTATTACAGTTAGCTTTGGCTCGCCTGGTCAAAAGTGTTACCACAAGGGAACGAGACGACCAGGCTGGAATGGAAAGGTGAACAAGACAGAATATTTATTCCTGGATTTACGTATACCACACAAAATCAAACCAAAGTTGTCAAGGGCTTGTGGCATTATCTGCCAAGTGTTCAAAGTACAATGAGATGTATGCTACGACATTATTGTGTTTAGACAAGCAACAAGAGGGCTTGGTAATGTTTTTCCCAGCAGCAGCTTTGTCAGTAACCATGAGTGGCACTGTACAGTCTAAATGGCAGCCTTTTATAGAGAAACATGCCAAAACCGTGAAGGCACAGGGATGCATTGCTACTGGATACTTACATGGAAACAGGATACTTACTCCCTCTTTTCAAATTTTTTTCTGTGAAATATTCCAAAAAATAAAGTTTAATGAAAGACCTTTTTTAAATGAATAACTGCTATATGACTCGTACCTTTCAAATCCACATTGAATCATTAAGTTCATGTTTTGTTATTTTGCTGAAAGTTTTATGGTGTGTATAACATTACACAGTGAGCAGTAATACATAGGAAATGTACTGTGAGCCTATTCCTGGCAGCCTAGGCCACAAGACAGGGGACACCCCAGCACAGGGCACCAAACCAACCTAACTATTTCAATCAATTTCAATTTATATTATAATTACGTATTTTTTACAGGTTGTTTGAAGATATGCCAGTAAAATAAAGTACGTGTGGTACCTTTTCAAGTTCTATTTATTAGTACTTAATGTTTTTATGTGTGTTGTTATAAAAAATTGATGGTAGAAGGTAATGGTATGCACAGAAGGTTTAACGAGCTTAACGAGCTTACCACTACAAGACCCTAGACAGAGGCTTCCTTATTGGATCAGCACTCAACTATAAAAGGTCCATTGTGGACACACAGCAAAGGCCTTCTGGTGCTGACAGGTGCTTTGCCGTGTCCTTTCAAGGCTCTGCACTAATGAACTATGTTTGCATAATTACGCTGATTCATGTTTAAAATGACAGCCACTTCTTCTCCTGTTTTCAGTCATTAGTGTTTTCTGCCTATGTTGCAGTTATATGAACGCGACAGACAAAACACACTTCAGATAGACATTTTAGGATTCTGAACACTACCTTTAAATGAACCTACTATTAACAGCAGGGCTGTAATATTATTGAATCTTCCAGAGTGCCCAGGGTAACTCAGTACAGTACTTTTACTGAGCCTGTAATCCACACTGAAGTCACAGATTGCAGGCCTATAGCAGAAAAATCAGTCTCTTCTTATCTCCATACTGGTGCTGCCTTTTCCACAACACAAAAGGCCTCACCAGCTAGAAGTTCTGTTTTTCCAGCTGGTCGGTTACTCACACAAAAATTAGCTCACCATTTAATACACAAATACCGTAAACAAACACTGGTAGTCTAATGAAGACAGGTGCTATTTTAAATGCGTAATTCCTTTTATTCTGTGACATAATATATACAAGAAAATATAAAGTTTAGGCACGCATGAATCTGTACAGGCATTTAATTCAGCCCAATAAACACACATAAGTATCAGAAATATGGAATAAACCAACCCAAAGAAACAGAGGCCGATGTTCTAACCACTCGCCTTTAAGCCCTTTCACATACATGTACAAAACACGCTACTCATGACATTTCATAATTTTTCTAATTTCTGCCACTGAGCGAGAGGCGTTTCTTGTAACAGAAGCTAATGAGAATGTCAGTATATTTACATTGTAATTCTAATGACATCCACATCAGTACTTCGCTTTTAAAATATGGTCTGTGTTGCTTGTCTATAGGAAGTCAATACAGTAATGTAAGAATAGTGGAAAAAACAATTAAATAAGACCCTGTATGTCGTAAAGATGCTTCGTCCTGGGCTGTGGCCCCGCTCGTAACATTAACAAGTATGTGATACACATGGTTACACTGAGCCATAAGGCGAGAGATGAACATGCCTTACATGTACTTCCACCAAAATGTCATAACAGAAGAACGGGAGACCTAAACCAAAATGCATTAAATTAAACACAACTGGGCTAAATGAATGTAGAGCACTTAAATAAATGGAAGCATATCTAGTATTTTATACATTTTTACATTCTCAAAAAGACTCGAATGGAAAGGTTTGTGTCCGGTCCCTCAGTTTGTCTTTCGGTCAGTTTTGTACGACACAGTTTTTCCAAGCAGACAGCTGCTGCCGACAGACACTCAACACAGCCGAACGTAAGCATATTGTGATGTACACAAACCAATGTAACGGGCTTTGTAAACATCTGGGGTTAAGGCTATTTAACGAATATGACATTCTCTTTAACTGTCCTAATGGTATTCAATCGATTTGCTTTTTAGCCATCCGTTGTGACCCGATATCATTGATATCTGGAAATATCCTTTTAGGACACGATTTCCTTGAATCCTGGTAGTTTCTCATCGCAAACCTATGTATAGAGTATAACTGTTATTTCAAACAAATTCCTAATTTTATGTCAGTCAGTACAATCATATTTAAATGTACAAAATAGTCGTACACATAAACACTATAAAAAGCAGGTCGGGAATAAATAAAATTATTAACCGAAAGCAACAAGTAAACATGACAGGAGTCTCAAGGAAGTACCACAAATAGACCACTCAGTCAGTATCTGTGTGCTATTGCTGAAGTGGATCATGTCCTTTGTGTTGCCACAGAGACACATCCATTGGCTAATTGTGGGGGGGAAGCAATTTTATAAGTCAACTTAAAAGAATATTCATCCTGTGAAGATTTAAGGGAAGAGGGGCTTCATTTCAGAATATAACCCTATGTGCTAATATTGCCCTTCCCCATGTTTATTTCATCCTCAGCATTAGAAACACTTGTTCAGTTCAGTGGGAGATCAGTGGAATTAAAAAAGAATGATACTAAAGTCACTTGGTTTTTTAAAATAATATTGTAACGTTTCTACACAAGCCTTTCTGTTTTTTCTGGAGCTAGTGTGCGCTAAAGACTAAGAAGTATTGCTCTGGTATAACATTGTCCTTTGGGGTGAATTACAGTAAACTCAAATTTTTGCCTTGTGTTCATTCAACATTTATTGTATTGTTTTAATGAAGCCTTTTTGTTTCCCATATAAAAGTTTGGACTCTAAAGGGAAGTTACTTCTAATAGTAACTGCAGACTTTTAAGTTTATTGACTGACTGCTGTTTGCATGCCTGGTTTGAGAGACTATTAAACACCAAATTCTGAATTTCAAATCTTGCACGATTTGAATTAATCTAGTCCCTTCTACTGTCGAAACTATTGATTAATTTACAGCATTTGGGCGATTCACCATGAAAATCGGTGCTTATATGCTTTAGATTATTCTGGACTGTTCATTTTCTTTTTTTGTTTAACACAACAGCAGTAATTTGATTTTAGTCCTTCACATCCCGTACGCCTTCTGGTACTAAGCGTAAACCTCCGCAGGCAGTGTGCATGCTTTTGATGAACATTTCTCCTTGCAGCGTTCCTCGTTGACGAGCAGGCCCCGGGTCCAAGCGGCAGCCGGCGCCCTCGCCCCACCCTGCCCCGCCTCCTCACATCACGACACATTTCCCCTTCAGCTTCTCTGCCCGCTTCTGCTGCTTATTCTTCTTCCCGTCGATCTGGAGACTGACAGTCCTGCGCTTCTCCAGGTTCAGCAGCTCCTGGAAGAGCTCCTTCACGTTGTGGTTAGTCTTGGCCGAGGTCTCCATGAAGGCGCACTTCCACCTGCGGGACAGCGCCTCGCCGTCCCCGGTCTCCACCTCCCGATTCTGAGCCTCGTCGCACTTGTTGCCCACCAGCATGATGGGAATGTTCTCGACGTCACCCTTGATCTGGCACACCTGCTCGAAGATGGGCTTCAGCTCCTCCAGTGACTGCCGGCTGGTGATGGAGTAGACCAGGATGAAGGCATGGCCCTTGGAGATTGAGAGGCGCTGCATGGCGGGGAACTGGTGGCTGCCCGTCGTGTCTGTGATCTGCAGAGTGCAGATGCTCTTGTCACAACTGATCACCTGCCGGTATGTGTCCTCCACCGTGGGGATGTAGCTCTCCCGGAAGGTCCCCTTCACAAAGCGCAGCACCAGGGAGCTTTTCCCCACCCCCCCGGCACCAAAAACCACCACACGGTAGTCATTACTTTGTTCCGGCATCGTTTTCCTCGGGGCCTGGGAGGTGGGGGGGCAGGGGAGGGAGGTAGTGGAGAAAGACTGTCATCACAACTGACTCCTCTGACAAGTGGAAAATAAAAAGGCGGGTGTGCTATCATTTACTGCTGTCTCATTGCACTATAATGTAGTCAAATTTATTTCAGGTACATTATGTTTCCGTTTTTATATGAAAAAATTTAAAATATTTCATAACAAATATATGCTAGGAGAAAGCACACATCACAGAGTGTACACATTATATTTCTTTTTTTAAATGGAAAGGAAAAAAGTTGGAAAAAATTAACAGTAGCGAAGTCGAGCTCTTTAATATAGCTGTTATTTTTGTAGCCTCTACTGAACTGCAGCAGTGGCAGCGTGTTGTTTTTTTTTTTTTTATAATACAACGCATGGCTATTCCACACATGCGCGTCAGAGATTACCCACAAATCGCATTTTAAATCACAAGATGTTTTCTTCAAAGTCTTCCAGTGGAGACATGGAATAAAAATAATCTCGGCAACACGTCTTGGAAATAGGCATGCACGTGTTACGGTGAATAATGGTATTACACGCATTTAAATCGTCCTGCACACCTCCTTTAACGAGCGATCCACAATTTTCAGGGATTTCGTAAATGAAGAGGCGCAAAGCATAAAATAAAAAGTATTTATATTAACAGCTACACAGAAAAAATATTGTGCGTATTTGGATAAAAAACCGATTTAAAATAAAACACAATTAAATTATTTTTATATATTTAAGCCAGTTAATCAATTAAAACATAAAGAACCACGCCTCATTCGAATCGAATGAGAATCGTACAACATTTGGCCAGATAGCCCACATAAATTACTATAAATTACTACACTGTCATTATGCCCCATGATAGTGACTTACAGTTACGTGAAGTCGTACATCAAAGCATCCTAATAACGTTATTTTCTCTGAGACCAAAGAGATGCGGAGAATGACTGCACGTCAGGCCGTTCATATCCGAGAGAAAACAAGATATAACCATCTGTAAGCTTTCTAATCACCTCCTAACCTAAAGATTCCTTGCAACGTAATACATGCTGTCTTACAAATACAGAATATATGTGTCTAGATGGTATTCCTATTACTGATTTACTGTATATCTAGGTAACAATACACCTTTACGATTTTTAATTGCATAATTAATATTTTAGTTTATTTAAAGATCGAATATGTATACTATTCTTATTATGATTATAAAAACCACTTACGGTAACACAGCTGGCAGTGAATTGACGAAACTTTACACTTCAGATTTCATAATGAACCAGAACAGTCCGGATGAAAGACGACCGTTTCCGATTCGTTCCCAATAAGGTCCGCAGTGCTTCTAAGAGTCGTCTGCGCGACTTGTATTTAAAGGCGCAGCTTGCAGAGATCTCCTGAGTCCCTCCGAGGTTTCTCTCGATGACGTAAGGTGGAATCTCGCGGCCTCTCTACGCCTCCAGACACAGCTACCACCTATTGTAATTCACACTGAAGTCAATGATCTTCCACCTGCTTCTGTCTCAGGTTTGAACACATAATGGCATTTCCCTCCCCTTTAGGACCATTTGCCTGCTGAATACGTTTTTCACAATTTGACACTATATTATATAATACGCATGCATACAATGTGTATATTCACAATTACGTATTTGTATATTTGAGTTCACACACACACACACACACACACACACACACACACACTGTCTGGTTGAATATTTATATTTCTACACATGCCAAAACTGATTAATTCACCTAATGCCTTAATACCCAAGGGGAGCCTACTATTAACCTAATAGCGACACAATGATTATCCCTTTATCACAAAGTAAACAGAGTATCAGATCAAAGATTACTTGTATGAGGCATTATTTGAGGGCCATAAGTACCTGTAGACCCTTATAAATGGAACCACTTTTTCCTGCTCACATAAGGTGAAAGGGAAAACACAAGGGCTTCACCGGATACAATGATTCCTTCTTAGCTGTGAAGCATAATATAAACTGCTTTTACTTCCAAAAGGCTGATGCAAGTGATGCCAGCCTGAGTTCTCTTCTGCTGGCAGATGGCCAGTTGCTGGTATTACAAGAGGGAGCAGCTGGGATATGCCATGCAGAGACTGCGCCACTCTCTTTAGCCGCACAGCCAACGGCATCATCAACAAATCCCACATCGGTTTTGTTTTGGGTAATGAATGCACTTGCAGAGCTCTGAGTTTACACACCATGCTTTATTGTACCAGTTGCAGGGGACATGGATTCCCGGAAGGGAACAGGTTTGAATCCCAGAGCAAAAGTATGTGACTGGGTCTGCTGTGCTGGTACTGATTAAGGGGGCAGGGGGGATTTTTATTCTTTTGGGAAGAATACAAATATTTTACAGAATACAGAAAGAAAATACAAAATCATGGATTTATGGCAATTTGGCCTAAAAAGGTTAACTATACACACACACACACACACACACACACAAGACAAATGTTCACAACACTCAAGAGTTCTTCTTTAGTCACCACACAGACCTCAAAACACATGAATGAACTGACCTGTAGAACTTAACTCTGCTGATAAAGACTTTAACACACAAAAAACTATCGTTTAGTTGAAGGTGTTGAATTTGCATTTAACTGAGTCTCCACAAAAGCCTGCTCCTTTATGTGTTGTTCTCACAGGACACTCTGAAAGACAAACTGAAAACCGTGGACCCAACCTGAATTAAAAATTCTTCTGCACTGGTAGGTGAAAATCTTTCTGTCAAAAGTCAATATTGTAATCACTAAAGTTTTGTGCAACGCTGTCAAAACTTTAGAAATTGTCAATTTGTTATCATTTAAGAGTTTCGAATATTGTGCTTTTAACCAATATCTAATATTCTATTCCTTCTAAGTTCCTTCAAACGTAATGTATATAATAACTGCCCATTCACCAAATAATTTTCAAAGCCCCTTGATTTGCTTAGAGCAACGCTTCCCTAAGTATGGGTCATGACCTATTTTGGGTCAGGGACTTGCTTGTGATGAGTCACCAAATTAATTAGTAAATATAAAAGAAAATAGAAATCTTCATGCAGCTAGGTCCCAAAATTCCACTTGGGTCTTAAGAAGTTTAACAACACGTGGTTTACAGATTCACAAATTCAGGTATACTCATGCACACATATACATATATAAATTTCATATATATATAATAGTGTTTATATATACACATGTATACATACATGCATACATATACATATATATATATATATATATATGTGTGTGTGTGTGTGTGTGTGTGTGTGAGAGAGAGAGAGAGAGAGAGAGAGAGAGAGAGAGAGACTAGTATGGCCAACTCATTTTCATATATTAATGATTCAATTCACGTGACAAATGCACAAGAAATTCAAAACCACAAATTTTACAGTTTTATTATAAATACAGGCATACTATGTGTTTCTCTGTTTCGTTCTGAACACTGAATTTACCGTTTTTTAAACTATGCTCCTTTACTGCGAATTTTGCT
Source organism: Chitala chitala (assembly GCA_025773905.1). NCBI lineage: Eukaryota > Metazoa > Chordata > Actinopteri > Osteoglossiformes > Notopteridae > Chitala > Chitala chitala. The sequence goes on along the minus strand of JABJVR010000095.1, from coordinate 113,990 downwards.
TCGTTTAATGAATTGTTACCATATTTCGGAACGTTAGGATTGGGGATTAACCCGAGGATACATCTAAATATTATAAATATAAATTATTTAGTTATAAAAAATATTTTCTTATAAAACGTGTAGGAACAATTTCAATAAAATTAATAGAAGACTGAAAAATATCGCTGTCATAACACTTATTTGTTTTATGAAGACAAATACTGTATACTGCAAGTTCTTAACTTGTCCCTTGGAAAACAGTGACCTCTACCGACCTGTTAACGAACTCTGAAACTGGAAAAACTGAAATCTAAAGGTACAGAAGTCGTGACACCGCGCAATAAATATTTTTTTAAACTTCTTTGCACGTCTCCAAACCACGTGTCTTAGTTCACAAAAAATAGCAAGTGCATATATTATCGCTATTAAGATAAAAATAACGTTTGAATGTTACAGAGATCCACCTCTTCTGTTTAACTATTCAATATTTATTGTTTTGATGCGTGTGAAGTATGTAGCCTGAGTGACAACACAAATAAACTTAATTAAAATTGTAATGCATAAAAAGTGATAACAGTGTTTTGTCAAAGATTTCAAGGCCTATTTGTGTATTGACTCAAATGGCTGTAGGGCTAACACTATGGCATTACTTTGGATTATATTACATTGTAAATTCGACACTTATCTAGTTTGAAAGTTGTTGCTAAACTAAATCTGTACTCTATAGCTAAAACAGAACTGCAGTGAACCTCTACTCTGACACTGTGTTCACTGACAGACGCTTGTGTAAGCTGCAGATAGGGTGCAGTTGTCGTTCAAAAGGTGGGGGGGGTGTCTATATACCTATATAATACATATAGTTAAGTGTGTATAACTGGGGGGAGGAGACAAATGCCACCATCTGCTCCCCTGAGCTGCAGAATATATAGTTTGTTATGGTTTTGTACTTAGTTACTATAGTAAATGATACAGCAGAGATTTGAAAAATGCAGCATTCAAACAGTATGTTTTCACAGTATGTAAAAAACTTTTGTGTGGGGAAGGAAACCTTTGTGACTAAATGTTAGAGACCTTGAATTGCCTCTAGGTCTTCTGTGTATGGTCAGAAAAAAATTGATTGGATTAGCAAGAAGCCTTTTGTGAATACGTGTGCTTAAGTCTCGCAAAAATGTTATCAGTAGTCTATTAACCCTAAAAGTTTAATATTACAGTATTGTTACATGAATGGAAAACAGTCACCCTGTTAAGTCGTTTGTGCAATCATGTGATTCCCAACTATAGAGTATGTGGTGTATAGCTAGAACCGACCACTGCAATGTGGATGTTTAAACACAGAGCGGTTAAAGGCCTTGCCCATGACAGTAGAAACGTGTCACCTTCTTTTCAAAGGCGTTTGCTCACTTCAGGCTGCATGGTTTTCTTTTCTCGCTTTATGCTCTTGCTATTTACAGACATCACACCAAACACCATGACTTCCTCTGCTGTCAGTGCACCCAAAGCAGCCTGCACGCATGAATGGCTGCACATACAACGTTTCACCCTAAAGGTTAACCATTAGAACGTAACTACCACTTTCGTACAGTTTCGCACCGAGCAAAAACAACGGGATCTCGGACCTATTAACGTCTAAAACAATTAGTTTGAATTATTAATTGGAACAATGTCAATTATTCATTTCTACACGACGACTTTGGGGATGCAGATCCGTTTTATTACATAACTGAATACATCACAAATGCATTTAATTAATCGATTCACCTATTGATTATTGATGCATAAAACGAATCAATAAAAGTTTAAAATTATAAACGGTATTTATGTGTCAACCAAACTTTAAATGTTTTGTTGCCATCTGATGAGGTAAGGTCCACATTTGCAGGTTCAGTTAACTTTTTTTCTCATAAAGGCAAGATCATTAACACACTTTAAGATAAAGGGGAAGTTGGTATACTCAAAAAGCACAAGGAAGTTACTGCGAGAGGGTAAAATGAGGAAGTCTAATATAACTTCCACATTGCGTCCTGATATCCAAATAATTCTACTTTAAAACTCATTTGACTCAAGTGTCATATGTCAATAGGTTTAACAGCTGCTAGGGTGAATTTCTGCAGCGTTTCATATGAAACAAAGCCGCGCTCTGGTTTTATCCACCCCAGCGTGTCCTTCTCTTTATAGCGGTATTTGGGCCATCCTAGAGGCCTGACCACACGCATCCTGTTCAGTGTTGCAGCCGTTGAAAATGGTAGCTAGTGCGTGGGACCTCCGGCTGCAATAGACACGGCTCTGCAGCTCCTTACAAGGTAAGGATTTTTCCTTATTAAGATAAACCATAATAAAAGGTAGGATACTTAACCAGTCAGAAGATTTAAAAAGTTAACTAGTTCTGTCACTCAAAATAAATGAATAGATAAACAGGAATAAATGAAATGTCACTTTTGTCTGTTCAGCTAAATATATTTAAAAATATTAATTCTGTTTCAATTAACTATGGTGTTCATGTTCCGCGACCCTCACTAGGAATAAGCGGTTAAGATGATGGATGGATGGATGGATGGATATTCATGTTTGTTCGTTAAAAGTGCGGTAGCTGGAATGGGTATGTTGAGTTTACGCAATTGCGCAGTTTACTTGTAGCTGACAGACACAACGTTAACTCAAACGTATTATTTCATGAGCGTGTCTTACAAACACAAGAGTCCTTTCTCGGGTGTAATTTTGTTCATTGATTTAACCGAAATATGCAGCACACTTGGCCTAAGGGATGTAGGTGGACCAGGGGCTCTCTATCGGTAACCAATTAAAAGCACCATTTACACTTAAACTCCGGTATGCGCCCATGTCATTAAACCATATTTAATTCATTCACTTTTATTTAATTGCGTCTACATTTGTAGCCTAAAGACGTTCTTGCTGGTTATTAATTTCACTTGTATGCAGGATATGGCAAAAATATGGCCTGCCTCCCAGGTTTTTTTTTTTTTATTTTTATTTATTACGTTGAGCTATATGTAGTCAGTTGAATGTTACGATAACAGAAATATTTCCGATTGCTGCTAAAGTTATGCCCATATGTACTTCTTAATTCAAATGCAACAGAAGTGTATGCGCTTCTACAACAGTATGACGATGACATATTAAGAAAGTTCATTATGAGGAAAAATATTGGATAAAAAAATAATTACAAAAAACTACTGGAATTGCTACATAACGCATTTTCAGTGTTCTTAAAACCATTTTTATAAGCCTACAAAGGTGTGAGTACTATTTCATAGTTTTATCTGTAGTGAACACTCAAACTACACTGGTGGCGCTTAAAAAAATATGTACTAATAATTCCTATAAATGTCCTTCGGAAACTCCCTGTTTTAAACTGCATTTTCACAGTCTATACTTGACCGCCCTTGGTGTGGTCTTTGTTTTGACTTCATTGCATTTTACAGTGTTTCTACTTCACTGCATTTTACGGTAAAACAAATGCAGAAGAACTCTAGTGTCTTCCTTTTCCGATGTTAACAAATCTGAGCTTTGGCAGGGAACTTTCATCTAAACTCTGTCTTACTTTAATAAGTATTAACAGAGTCAATATCTGCAGGGTTTCGTATCAATCAGCATACAGTCTGTACATACCATTTGGCTTTTGCAGTGGAATTCAATTTGTAAGTGATAAATTTGTGACAGTATATTTGTCATTACTAATATTTCTTAAGAAACTGGAAGCAGCATGTAAACAACAAAAAATAAAAAGGTAAAAAAGAGAAAGAAATATCACACTTACTAACAGACCAGTCTGCAAATCACAACTTGCTTATCTGAGAGAACGTTGCATTATTAAAAAGTACAGTATATAATTAAATGGATGCTGACCAAGAGACAGAAAGCAGTAGTTGCACTGACTAACAGAACAGATCAAGTTGAAACTTGCTTGTATTCTTGCAGGACTAAGTACTGCTAATCTTAATGTTAGTGTGAAAAAGAAAACACTGTATAGCAACTCGTCCGATGTTGTTGAACTCTTCATCATTGACAACCAATATCAAAATAATGTACATTGCCTAATGTTAAATTTATAAAGAATTTGGACCTATTTCAAATAACTCCTTTTCCATTCCGTTGCAAAACTATATCTCTTGAACTACCATTCACTTTTTTAAATGAAATGTTTAACAGCCCATTTCTTAATTAACTGCATGTATAAATACGCATTGTGTATGTTATTTTAATAATACACATATTCTGTGCTTTTTATATGGCAATTTAAACAAGGTTTGCTCTCATTTTTTTAAATATAGATTTCATCCAACGTGATATAAACAGTTTGATATTACGACTATTATGATATTATGATTATTATGAGTTTGATATTATGATTTAATATTATGATTATGATATTATAATTAATTATGTACCTCCTGCAACTCTGAATTGGATAACACGATAGAGCGAATGGACAGATGGATGGATGGATAATTAGATACAACAGTTTATAAAAACTTTAATGTTCCTTGGCTTGTTTTATGTTGGCTTTTTACATTTTCTGTGACATCTTATAGATACCATTTGGAATCAGACAGATTCTAACCCTATCATTAAACCATTGTCTAAGACAGAATTGAAAACTTAACTATATACAAGACTGACATTAACTAAACAGATACCCTAAAATAGACAAAAACATATATCAGAGAGCTGCAGACATATTTTATATTTTAGGTAGATAAACATAATATGTCCTGGCTAAGAAGGTAAAACATTAAAATCAGAATGTTACATGTTAATTGTATGTACATTTTTTATTTACTACTAAGTGGTGTGTGTGTGTGTGTGTGTGTGTGTGTGTGTGTGTGTTTGGAATTTATTCACCCAAAATGAGGTAATATTTAAATATGCATTTATGCAAATACAAGCAAATATTTTATAAAAGGCAACAAAAAGGTTGGTTTTTATTTGCATTTTTTACTATTTATATTTTTGATTGACATTCATATGGTTGATTTAAGGACCACACTGTGATTTTCAAAAACAGCAGTTTGCTAAATGACTAATTATATAAGAATTATATAAGAAACAGCACAACTTTCAGGTAAGGTTTAAAACTAGGGTCACTACTGGATTTTACTTTCTTCTTTTTTATACCAGTCTCTCTTTTTCCATCGACTTCTGTCCTTTTAACATCTAGCAGCACTGCTCGGTTACCATAACAATGACCTTTACAGTCAATCAAATGCTATGCTTTTATGATCAACATGTCACACATGTCAGGCATGTCACACATGTCAGGCATGCCCGAATGTTGTATGTGTCTCTTTTTGTATTATAGCTTATATCAGTGTCAGGGGCTGTTTGCTTTTGTCTGTTTTACTATAATTCACAAACCAAGGTTTTTTTTTATCTGGTTTCTTCTCATTTTTAAAGGTTGCATTCCTTAATTAAATGAAAAATAAAATAAGAATATTTGATAAACATATATTTAAATGCTGAGAATTATTAATTCCGAAAATGTTTTGATCCTGAGTTGATCCCTTGCGTGCTTGTATTTATTTATCAAAATTTGACTCCTTGGCACATCCTGCTTGAAGTGCTTCAATGGCTCGTTTTGATTGGCCGAAGTAAGATTACCTCGGAACCACAGTTTAAAGGAAGACGATGAGTAATTAGAGAAGGCTTTCTAACACAAACGTAAGGACTGATGGGTGATTCATTTTAAGAGGTCTTCTCCATTCACATCCATTCACTCCAGTTAATACATAGCTCATAATGAGACTACGTCATAAGAAATAGGTAAATAGCTGGCAGTGCGCATAGTTTCCTAACAGATGGAAAGTTACCATGGTCCCCAAAGTCTGACGCAGGCAGGGATATCGCTAATGCTTAAGGGAAAATTGTTGTTGGGAGATGGGGAGGGGGTAAAAGAAAAGGCAATTCTATAAAAAAAAAAAAAAAAAAAAAAGAAAAAAAAGAAGCTGTTGTGAAATAATTTTCACGTGAGTTCCTGTTAAAGCATAAATGTATCACTCTTCAGCTTTCTCTCTCATTTGCATGATAGTTCGATGTGATTAATACAAAAGCCAAAAGGTATAGGTGGTCCGTTCTCTATTTAATAAGGAAAATCACAACGACTTGACGTACGTGCGCGCGCCGCACTGGCTGCGACGTCACGCTTGCAGACGCTCCGGCTCCCTGAGCAAACGGTTCGAAAATCCAGTAGCAGCTACATGTTTATAAAATACAATTTCGCTTTAACTGGAAATTGCTGTTTCATTTTAAGATTGTAAAACGATTTAAAATTGTACATAGTTTAATAGGCAACCGAGCGCATTGTGCATGTATTATTTTACCAAGCCTTGTTTGATAAATAAACGGACATACAAATAAATTGATTTGGAAAAACTATTTTTAAATTTACTTTTTAGCAAATGCTAAAATGGCAATAAGAATGTGACAAAAAAAAAACGCTTAGGAGAATTCGTTTTATATACACTTCTACGAATGAAGACAACTGTTTTTATATTTCTCGTCTGTGGAGAGTAGTCTTTTTGTCTACTTGTATTTAATTAAATGTAAGAAATGCGTTTTGGTTTTTAAAAATAGTAATAGGCTTGCGTATCTTGGACACGCGTAGGAACGTTAAAATGGTGAAACTATTGTATCTGTAGGCAGCCAGTATATTTTTGTCTGCGGAGTGTAAATGATTTGCATTAAGCGTTGAGTACAACAAAGCAATGGCGCATGCTTACTACTGTGCATTTGCGCAGTAGCTAGAGACCTTTTAAATTTTTAGTTTAAAAATTGTGATTAGGTAAAGAGCAAAGAGCTGGTTTTTTGGGCTCATCTGGTATAATGACTGCGGCGTTGCTTGTACTGGACAGGTCACGTGACGCGCATCGTCTTTAGGTAAGACGCGACACGCCAGTGTTTGACAGCGCGTTGCCTGCCGCCCTTGAACTGTCACTTCGCTTCTTTAGCTGCTCGGACGCTTCTGGGGAAAAAAAAAAGAAATACGACAAACCTAATTGCAGACTTGTTTTATAGCTATAAAAGCATTGCTCGGAAGCGTAAAATAACTTGCATTTCATGAGAAGAATCATTCAGCACTTTAATCGGATATGTAGATTTGCGGGGAGTGGTGCGGTGTTTACTCGCACGATTTTGAGATAATTTTTTTTTATATATAATGAAGAGTCTGTAACACCTGTGAACATACGGGAAACGACGTAAACAGAAGCTAAGTTTAATATCCAAACCCACTGAAGTGAGCCAGTTTGCTATATACCTCATAGGATGCTGTACACTAAATCTTTTATTTTCAATTTTAACATTAAAGTTGAGTATTAAAAGGCAAAGTTTGTTGAATTAGTGTCCTCCATGCTTGGTTTCCTTACCATGAACAGGTAGGAAGCCACAGGATTCAGTCAAACGCAACGCCCGAGTATAGCTGCTTTCCATCGTAAACATCATGGTGTGTTGCTCATGACATAAACAACCAACATATTTAAACAGAGTGAACTGAGCAGCACTAAAAAAGATGCTTACCATCACAGTATATAACATGTCTGTATTAGTTAAGATGGATTTCATTCAACTCTGTGTGCTGTATGTATTTGTAATGGAGTGTGAACCACTATGGTCCCCTGTTAGTCAGGACAAGAGACAAACCTCCAACTGAGGGATTTAGGTCTTTAGCTGCAGGTTCATCTTGTCTGGTAATTCTGTGATGGCTGTGAGGTCATCTTTGGCCCAGGTTCCCCCTGTCACATGCAAGTTTGACAATAAGAAAAAGACTAACTGTCATTCCTCAACCATGACTGCTAACACTACACATCTAAAAGAAATGTTCATTGGTCTAGTATGGATATAAAAAAAAATCACACCAAATGTGTTACTGAGGTAACTAGAAGACTGAAGAAGCTAGTGTAATGACTAGTGAAACATTTACAAAAAGACGTCCAATTTCAGACATTCTGAGGAGTTTAAAATCTCTGCACCATTGTGACCCATTCTGCTGTAGATACACTACTTTTAATTACTTTTTGCTGCAGTTACCTTTTGTCCTGTAAATATTATTGCCGATAAATGTCTATTTCAATTTTATTTTAGGTGGAAAGCCAGCCTTGCATCCTGAGTTGAATTCTCACATTCTGTCCAGCAAGGTTGTAACGAGAGGCTCAGTATTTTTCAGTCCAGCAAAAACACTGGGACATGGCGGACAGAGTGAACACGCTGAGCTACTTCTATGGCAACATCACAAGGGAGGAGGCGGAGAACTACCTGAGACAGGGTGGGGCTTCCGATGGGCTCTACCTGGTACGGCAGAGCCGCAGCTACCTGGGCGGCTACTCGCTCTCTCTGGCCTATGGCCGCCAGTTCTACCACTATACCATCGAGCGGGAGCTGAACGACACGTACGCCATCGCCGGAGGCAAGTCGCATCGAGGGCCCATCGAGCTCATCGACTACCACTCTCAGGAGTCCGACGGCCTGGTGTGCCTGCTGAAGAAGCCATGTAGCCGACCCAAAGGTGTAGAGCCCAAGATCGGGCCCTTTGAGGACCTCAAAGAGAAGCTCATACGAGAGTATGTGAAGCAGACGTGGAACCTGCAGGTGGGTCTGACTGCCCAGCCGTCCATGAACCCTCACACTTCAGCGTTCATGATGGCCCCTGGTATGAAAGGTCTTGCACACAGTATACAGACACCTTTTCTTCTGAAAACCTTGCTCACACACACACACACACACACACACACACACACTCTTTCCTTCCCAGTGCTGATTCTGTGCTCGTCCTACCCATGTTTTTTTTTTGCTGCTAAAACAGAACCCCAGGCCTTGTTTGTCAACTTTATATCTCTGACCTTTATGGTGTCACCAAGAGTGGGCTATGAATTATATTGTCAGGAAGAAGCCGTACAAACTGTTGAGCTAACCTCATTGTTTACTGCCACAAAAAAATTTTGTATGTCCCAGAACAAGTTAAAAAGGGTTTAAACTTTTCTTTAGGTTTTTTAGAAGAAATGATACACTAGATCCATAGCATTGATCTGAGTAAGACTATCTACACATTTTCAAACTTAAGTACTGTATTTACCTATGTATTTAACTGAAGAACTGTAGCTGTCTGGTCTTCATGTCGATTATTAACTCGTCAATAAGAAAGCAATCAGAAGAGAATTTTGAACACATTTTCATGTGATTAATCTAGAGAGCAATACAGCAATGAGGTACATTTGGGCCTCAAAATGGCCATGTAACTCTTTACATCACAGCTTACCAAGCAGGTAATACTCAATGAGCCCGTGCCATGCGATATGCGCAGGCGAGCGCACTGGGGTTGTGGGTAGTGGGGCATGGATAGGCATGGTTGAGAGCACAGGGTGTGGAACAGGCAGTGAGATCAGAGAGCTGGGCTGTGGGACATGAGGCAAGACCTGGGGAACCTGGGGTGAGATCTGGGTCCTAAACAGGCTAGGAGTAGACCTGACCATGGAGTCAAGGGCTTGGTGAGTGGGATTTGCTATAGAGGGTACAGAAACTGAGGAACCAGGCTGGGCTATAGGTGATCTTTGTCAACCTCGTGGATTGAATGGACCTCAGGGGACTAGCCTGGCCTGCAGGTGGAGTGAGATCCATGGAACCGGGCCAACCTGCAAGTGGCACAGGGACCGGGAACCCAAACGGAGCTGCAGGCTGCGTGGACATCAGGGAACTAGTATATATGTGAGACATGGGGACCCTGGATGTAGAAGATGCTGGGAGCAGCATTGTCTCCTCAGCCATTAAATCATGACCTGGTTAAACAATAGAGGGGCGAACACAAGGACCCGGAGTCCTAGGATTAGGCAAGTATGTTTCATGGTCGAACATGGTCTGGACAGCAGAGCAGAGAAGGACAGGTGGTCTTGGAGTCTGAGTGGTGCAATCTATAGCAGGAGTCTGGGATAGCATGGGTAGACCTGTCGGTAGTGCATGTGACACCTGCATAGTTGGACTTGGCATCTGTGTTGTTACTGTTACTCGAAGGGGTCGCAACAGTACCTGAATGGCTCGGGTTACCTTACCAGGCGTACCGTTCTGAGCCGTTTGGGTGCTCTGGTGGACCCGGGGGACTGTGTCTATTGGTTGTGTTTGAGTGGAAATACCAACAGAGTCAGCCTGTTCTGTCTGGTGTGCTATGTGAGCACAGACAGGAGAGAACTGGGCTGCAAATTCTGCTGAGTTCTGCTCAGTCTTACTTTTGGCCTCAGAGCTCATTAGGGCATCCATATCAGAATCACAATGTCTTTATTGTCATTGAACATGCAACATGTACAACGAAATTAGGTGTCTCTTTTGGTGCAAGGGAAATAGTCCTGGAATACAGTCACCCACACACTGCTTTCCCACAGCAGCCTCATTAGCTCACTGTAATTAATGCCGTGGTGTTACTGCACATGCCACTGTACATGTATTATTTTGTTATTGGACTACCAAGGTTTGTATTATGCACTGACCCCTCTCTGTAGTCCTTCTTTGTTCATGTGTGGGCCCAGTGCCCAACTGGGCACCATCTGAGTGGGATGCCTTGTTAGTGTTACTGACACCTGGTGTAACTTCCCTCTGCCCCAGATGCAACCTTTGCCAGGGTATGTTGCAAACCTGCAGTTACTCCAACACCTGAAGCACAGAAAGACTCTACAGTGCTATTTATATTCATAGTCTCCAGGATGAACATTGTATTCTGTAATATTAGCATGCCCAGGAAGGGCTGGGCAGCCAGTTGACCTTTGGCCCCCAGAGGTTTTTTTTCTCCACGCTGTCGAGTGTTTGGTTCCGCTCCTCTGTTGTTGTCTGGCTTTATCTTTAACTTCAATCATCCACCCCTATTAATTATATAACATCTGTAACTTCATCCTGTAAAGGGCTTTGAGGCAACTTGTTGTGAAAGGTGCTATATAAAAATGGATTGAACTACAGCACTCTGCAATCGGCACCCTCATGAAAGACATGCACAGGCTGTAAATGCATGCTGCTCTCCAGTGTGCCCAAACGCAGGGGGTATTCAGATACTCCCAAGGCAGCTATGCTAATTTTGTACGCAATGTTTTCAGTTGGTTGCAGTGGTGTGGAGAGGGATTTTATATAATCTTTCTTACAATATTAGCTAACATTACAGGTTTGTGTACAACGGGAATACAAGCATATTTCCTACACTGTCTTATCCAAGTACAGTAAATATAAAAAGTAACATTCTGATAGTACTGGAGAAACCAAGTTGTGTTGATTTTTTACTTTCATGCTGTTTTTGACAGTAAGCTGTTCAAATGTTGCAACATTCTAATGTGGCTTCCTCTTAGACAATTTTGTAACCTTATATATTGTAAAAGAAAAAAAATAAACTGTTGACACTGCAAAAGCATGTTAAACAAACAAACTGACCAAGCATTTTTGTGGATTAATGTCTGAATTTAACATTTTGCAAATTATTAGTCATGGGCTACTTCATGTCCCAAAGAGGAACACAAAATTTACAATTCAGAAAAACATCTTGCCCAAATCAGCAACATGTCAGCGTTTGGTGCATCGAACAGTGTTAGCAGTAATGAGGCTAAAACCGTGTCCACGTCTGCATTTAACAGCTTCTTCAACAACATATAGTGAATCAAAGTTTCAGACATCTGTTCTTTTCAGTTCAACATAAATTATAGACAGTGCCTTAAAGAGAACAACAGTAGATTCATTGCGAACATGTAACATTTAAAAATATATATTGTGTTTGGTAGTTAGTTTTTTGTATTTTTGTTTAGTGTTTGTAAACTACTTGCATTTGGTAATTGCTTATTTGTATTTTGGTAAACCAAGAGAGAATGTTATGCCTTTTTTCCCCACTGCCAGGGAACTGCCTTGGAGCAGGCCATTATCAGCCAGAGACCACAGCTGGAGAAGCTGATTGCCACGACAGCCCATGAAAAGATGCCATGGTTCCATGGCAACATTTCTAGGGACGAGTCAGAGCCCCGCCTCCAGAAGCCACCTCGTACCAATGGCAAATTCTTGTAAGGTCTTTTCCCGTATCAATTCATTAAAGCCAGTGGAACTCTTTGTTTAACCAGAACAAAAGCCTAACTAATGAAAGCAATTTACCCTGATGACGTACACAGAAGCCTTGAAAAAAAAAAAAAAAGAAAATTTACCTTTTGTTAAATCATATTATAACGGAAGACAATTTTAACAGCACTTTTAACAAATAATACAAATTTAAAAATAGTAACTAATATACACATTATACAGTAATTATGTGCAAAGAGTAAAAAAGAATAATTGATAAATACAGTATTAGATTTGTAATTTTAAAGTTTTTAATATTTTTTAATTTTCAGTTTGTTCTAAGAAAAATTTAAAAATTGCCGTTTAATTCTGCTGTTTCATGCATGCATGTGACAATGAATTAAATGTTATTTAAACTTAATCAAATAAGGCATGCGACAGCTCAGTGGGAGCCGCTGAATTTGCGCAGCGGAAACGGTTCCACATGCGGTTTCCGTAGTGACAGTATGACGAGGACTTCCTGTAGTGACCAAAGACCGTTCTGAAGAGGCTCCAGTTTGAACATAGTAAAAAAAAAAAGATCACACAAGTACTAACTCAACTAAACTATTGGAAATAGGCGCTGTGATGGAGGGAATTTTATTCATTTAGCTATTAAGAAAGCTAAGCACGCCAACATTTTCAGATGATTTATATTTCTTTGCTGAACTCCATGGCACCCACGTGTACTACACGTGCCTTATAATATACACTAAACACACAAATCAAATTATTTACATAGCGTGTATAGTCACTCTGATCATCTGAAAAGGAAGCAATGTGTATTTGAAAATTGGTATATGCGTGCTCTGCAACAATTAAAGCATGAGAAAATCGGCGACAGTCGACTCCCTGATGCCATCTAGTGGACGAAAATAATTTTCTTTTTAAAGCGACACCAACAGTTACTGAAATTTTTCGGATTTATCACGTGTAACGTTTGTGCGCCTTTTCTCTCATGCAATTGGCAGAATAAGGCAACGTGACAACAAGGGCTCGTACGCGCTGTGCCTGCTGCACAGTGGCCAAGTCATGCATTACCGCATAGACAAGGACAAGGCAGGCAAATTGTCAATCCCTGAGGGGAAGAAGTTTGACACACTCTGGCAGGTAATGCAACGGCCACTTAACAAAGCGTTTTTTTAAACCTCTGACTTTATCCAACGCTGGTATGTCTACCTTTAATCGAGAATAATTGCTTGTTTTGTATAATTTCATTGCAATTTTCACATTAGTCCTTTCAGATGATAATTTTTGGTTAACTGTGCACAATGTATTTCAAGCTGTCAAATGTAGAACAGCAGACCAGATCGCAGAGGCAGCTGCGTAATCTCAACACACTGACTTGGGTACAGGGTTTAAATGTGGGCTGTGACTTAACCCTGTGCCAACCCCTCGCAGTTGGTGGAGCACTATTCGTACAAACCAGATGGACTCCTTCGAGTTCTCACCGAGTCCTGTCCTCGACCTGACGAAGGTGATTCATTTCTCTTTTTTCCCCCCTACTTCATGGTACAAGAGCGCCATCGCCCCCTGTAGTCAGGGGGCGAGACTGACTGGCTCCTGTGCCCCATATGTTGTAAATGCCAACGCTGATGCCAGCCTGGCTCAGGGCTTTCCCAGGCATGCTTTGTCATCCTGTCACTCGTCATGAGTGTAATAAAACTTTAACAGTAGAAATCCCCAAGCAATGCGCTAACACTACTACCTCTCTGTATAAATGTATATATGAATAGTAATTTTGTGTATTTACATATTTGCTGCATCTTATTTTTTTAATAATTGTATTTTGTAAGTATTGTATTTTGTGTGTGTTTTTGTTTTTTGTCTGAGCTGCCACAGAACTGCAGTTTCCCTCTTATTTCATCTTAACACATTGCTTAACACTTATAATATATTACATTTTTCCCAACAAACTGTTTCACTAAAGTTTAAAAATACACAAGTGAAGTACAGGTGTCGGGCATGGAGATGTATGCATTTCTCCTATAGAGGCACTTGTCTGAACATCACTGTGTTCTCTGAACGCTGAATGCAAGCACAGATTTGCTGACCTTCTTGTTTCACAGGTGCTGTGAATATAGCCCGACCTCCCATTCCTCACAATCATCCAGTGGTGAGTGTTTTATAAAGTTATTCTCACCTGAGGGGTCTTTGCCAGCTCTGCGTGTGTAGTAGTGAGTAGAAGGAGGGGTCTGTGCACAAACCACTTCTTCTAAACACCAGATACTCGATTTTTGCATTTATATTTCATGTGTTTAGCGTGTTTTTCAGATGTGCAGTAGTCTGTTGTCAATATGTCATATTAAATATGTCATCAAGACCTAAACAATAAACTCCTGTTTCCAGGCAGCAGGGATGCTACCTTTATCACTGCATATTCTTATGATACTGAGAGGGAGGTTTACAGACAATTGTAGAATACTCACGTTTCAACAGAACGATACCGACAGGAAATATTTTGTACAGTTTATTAAGGGGTGCCATTTTAAAATTATCAGATATTACTATATCTACGTATATAAATAAGTACTTTAATAAATATATGGAGATGTAGTACAATAAACAACCAAATTTTCCACAAAAGAAGATAATATTGTAGAATGAACACTTTAAGTGCTTGTGCTAGACTGCAGCATACTGCATGTTGAAGGCTAAATTGTCCTGCACTGTCTACCTGCTACTCAGCTATATAGTATATTATAATATAATATTTGTCATTAATTAACTCTTTATAGTGACATTTATCATTTCATTGTACTGTCAAAAGATGAATCATGATTAAACTCAGACCTCAGTTTTTTGTGTGTGTTAATACTGATTATTTTAACCTGTTTATTCAAACAAAGCAGTGTTAAAAGCTATATTATTCAGAATCTACACTGTCTCAAAGTTTACAGGTAACGGTAAACTTTTAAACATTATTTTCTTAAAAATTTTAACTGTAAAACCTCTGCATTCAGCATGAAAGGTAAAAAGTATTTAATCCCTTTTACATTCATGTGAACAGGTTTGGTTAGTCTGGAAAATAACATCTCTCTAAAATTGTGATTTCTAGCTAGAGGCCACAGGTCGGATTCTCTGCAGACTCAAATCCTACTCCTTCCCCAAACCTGGCAGCAAAAAGGTGCACTAACAAACCACCTGTGTGTGTGAGAGTTGGTAGGACTCAAGGCACGCTAACACCCCCCAACCAGCTAATAACGCGTGGTTTGCTACTAACACACCTCTCCAGAGCAGCCGGGGCTCTGTTTTATTCTCGGATCCGTTCTTACCTTTATTCTCCTTGCGCTGTCACCTCCTGTTCAATGGGTTCATTAAACTGATGAGAGCAACCCAAGGGGCTGGACTCAAACCCTGCCTCTTCAGAAAGAAACTTAAAAAAATAACATTATTTTAAATGCGAGGTCACTGTTTTATGAAAGACGCGAGCAGAGTGAATTATCCGTTGTTAAAAACGACGGAAAAGGAGCAAAGGTACGAACTGGTCTTAGTATTTTAGCAGTTTGCATGCCCGCATGTCATGGTTTACAGGGCTAGAACATTAGCCCTCCCATTGAAGACTGATTTTTCCGAACCACCGTGTATGTGCATTCTGTAACCTGTACTACAAACTCTTTCATGTCAATCTCTACAAATTTATCTTCACAGCACTGTGAAGCCTGAGTAATTACAATACCATGCATTAGAAGATTAAAAAGCTGCACTTTTGTCTGTCTATTGTATATAATGTTAATTCTAATTGAATTAATCTGCACCACTGTCTTATTTTATAGTTTGATTTCTGTTTATTTCTAATTAAAACGTGTTAATCTTTCTCTTTGATCAGACAGGATCTCACCTTATTCATGGTTTCCAAAACATTGAGGTAAAACCAGAAAGTATAAAAATATACTGATCTGGCTCATTGTGGTGGAAGTGCTTCATATGTAAAAGTATTAATTGCTATTCTGGAGTTGTTAATGTGTGAAGGAACTTCTGGGTTACCATGAAAGGTGACGAGAACTCTACATCCTGTTATCCTGACTCAGAACCCTGGGGCTCATTTATAAAAACTTTCGTATATTCTAGCGGAAGAGTACATATACATGGGAAAAATAAAGTGTTTTGTGAAAAGCTACACTTATAAAACCTTGCATAAACCAAGGAATGCACCTTACAGCGTTTTATATATACATATTTATAATGTGTGTGTGCAACTTACCAATATGTCACCCATCTCAAAGTGCTCCAGCCTGAAGATTACGACCCTCACCAATGTAACTTCAAATGAAAGCATAACGCGTGGATCCGAGTCAATGTGCAACACCCATATTGGCTTCAGAGATACACATTGATGGAATGAAACTACTTTCTGTTCAAAAAACCAGCCTCATCCCCTGATGGCGCTTTAATTCCGATGTGCATGCAGTCAACGGCACTGGCATTAGGAAAGCTGGACATTGCTGCAAATTGTGTTTTAATGTTTGCCTGCACATCCGTACTGTAGGGGAACTCAGTGTACTGTCCTGAGATTTGGTTAATGCCAGCCGCTGCCCGAGGCTCAGTGGAACTCAGCGTGAGTTGGGATATCGCCAGTAAACCCAAGTGTCGCCAGTACTTGCAGATCTGTAAATACTAGCTCCCTTTGTATTTAGCTGAATGCTAGTTGTACAACCCCTATTCCAAAAAAGTTTTGTAAGATGTAAATAAAAACGAAATGCAATGATTTACAAATGACATATATTCAATAGAATACAGAATAGAGACACCATATTTAAAGTTCATCTATTAAACTGATCAACTGTATTGCGTTTTGTAAATGATTATAAATTTGATGGTTTCAACACGTTTCAAAAACGTTGTGACCTGGGCATGTTCAGCACTGTGTTGTATCACCTCGTGCTTTAACAACACTCAATAACCATGTAGCAACAGAAGACACCAATTGCTGAAGTTTTGAAAGTGGAAAGCTTTTCCATTCCTGCTTGATGTATGTCTTAAGTCCTAGGTCAGAGTTATATGATAAAAATATTCCTGTTTATTAACGTGCATTTAGCCAAGCGGTAACACTAAAAGTAAATGCATATTAAAAACACGTTTTTACCTGAACCATCGATGTCACCTTTTTCTATTTTACTCTAAAATATTGCATGACTGCTCTGGACAGTTTGTAATTGTGTGCACTTTTTAAAGGAACAGTTTCTTTCCAAATCCCAAAGTCTTGGTATAAATGTGCACACGAAGCTTTCTTGTCTTTTCCGTTGGTACGAAGCCTTTATAAATGAGCTTCCAAAACTTTGGGCCTCGCAGAATATGAACTTGTGCTTGTGTGTTGCATGCAATGACCTTTGCCCTTTCAGGTAACTCTGCAGCTGTTATTTGGTCTGACTGCATACAGAACGGCTTATTTATTGCACTGCAAGATGTGAGACTCTCTTGTGTATTTTTAGCAGTTAACGACTCGTTCTGGCTCGAAGACCACCGACAGCATCAACCCCTATGAGATCAAAGTGGAGCCGTCTAGAACCAATGGTGTGTGAGGATTTTGTTGTCTATCAACATTTCAGTCACTTTCTTATTGCAGTGTGAACTTTCACTATACACTGTTAAATGTCTTTCGCATATATTATATTCTGTTACTGTTATGTCTTCCTGACTTTTAAAACACAATTATCTTTAAACCAATATTTTACCTGCTGTTACATATGTGGGCAAAGATTAATGTTAATTAATTTATTAATTTATAGACTACATTGCAATTATGTCCTGCTCTTTTGCAGTTAATTTATTAACTGTATTATATTACCTTAACACTTTATTCTGTTAATGACACGCAGTTACCTGAGCACGTAAGTGTGATCTGGCAACACACGACCTTTTCTAAGTACATATACTTTTCCGACGCAGCGGCGATGCCCATGGACACAGAAGTGTACGAGAGTCCCTATGCAGACCCGGATGAGCTGAAAACCGAGAAGATTGACAGGAGCCAGTTGGTCCTAGAGGATGGAGAGCTGGGGTCCGGAAACTTCGGCACGGTCCTCAGAGGCATCTACAAAATGAGGAAGTATGGAGCCTTCCTTGTATAATCAAAAAAAGCGTTTTAATTAAATTAAACGAATGAATGTGATTTGTAGCTTGGTGGTCAGAGCTTTCAGTTGTGGATTTGCACCCGGGCTATTAAAGATTAGATTGAAACACTGAACGAAAAGTAACCCCAGTACGGCATCTGTGTTAAACCGCGTCCCGCAGGACAGAGAAGACCGTGGCGATAAAGATCCTGAAGAACGAACAGGGCAGCGAGACGCTGCGTGAGGAAATGATGCGCGAGGCCAGCGTTATGCAGCAGCTGGATAACCCGTACATCGTCCGCATGATTGGCATCTGCGAGGCCGAGAACCTCATGTTGGTCATGGAGCTGGCCAGCCTCGGGCCCCTCAACAAGTTCCTGTCCAAAAACAAGTAGGCCTCGCCGTGCCGCTTGCTCACATTCACACCTGCTTTGTGTCTGTGGAGCATGAGCTAACGCTTCCCTCAAGACTGACCATGGCTTCAGCTTCACAGCTATGTAAGGTTGGCCCTTCTCAGAGTTTCAGTTATTGCCGTGGTGTTCCCGGCTGGTACATTGTAAAACAAAGGAGAGATCAGGCATGGGGAAAAGTCACGAGTCCAAGAGACGTAGGGAGGGTAGGGAGAGGACTATATACAATATTGTATGACATGACAACAACAATAATGGATGATACACAATAATTACAATACAAGGGAAAAATAAGGTGTATTACTTTCACAGGGGAAACAAAAACAAAATGGAGTTTTCAGGAAAGAGGGACCAGAGCAAACCCCAAAGTAACAAACAGAACAAAACAAAACAATCTCGAAACAAACATGAAACCCACCTACCTGCTAATACACAGAAGAAAAAAAAAACGACCTATCTGCATAACTGAAGGTTAACGAATTAGTGAATGCTGCTAATTGAATGAACGACGCATGCAAAATTGAACGGATTTAGTGTACAAGCACTGTTTCCAGTTTAGCGGCGTGTCTTCATTGGGTTTGAAATAATGAGTTTGCAAAATTCGGCGAATTTCAGCCGCTGACATAACTGGCATTGACACGCCGTGCTTACGTAGGTCCCTCACGTTCTCTGCAGACAGATATCCATGAAGAACATCACAGAGCTGGTGCATCAAGTCTCCATGGGGATGAAATACCTGGAAGAGAACAACTTTGTCCACAGAGACCTTGCGGCCAGGAACGTGTTGTTGGTCACGCAGCACTATGCCAAAATCAGCGACTTTGGGCTCTCGAAAGCTCTGTCAGAGGATGAAAATTATTACACGGTATGTCTGTTTGTCAGGAGAGGCATGAGCACCTGGACTGTAAATACCTAACAAGCATCACGCGTGTTCTTATGACTGATTACACTGGCTTTGAGTGTCAGGGAGTTTCCAAAGCAGTGTGGCGAGATTACGGGTTCCCATGTCTAGAAGAGCTCCATGTCTACCTGGTAGGGCTTCTGTTGGGTTCTCTCTCCCACAACACCCACAAACTCCTCTCCTGCAGGCGAAGACACAAGGCAAGTGGCCAGTCAAGTGGTACGCTCCGGAGTGCATCAACTTCCGCAAGTTCTCCAGCAAGAGCGACGTGTGGAGCTTTGGCGTGCTCATGTGGGAGGCATATTCCCTTGGCCAGAAGCCATACAAGGTGAGAGGTGCACAGGAAAGGGCTCAGACCTCTGACACACCAATACAACACAAAGGCAGGGTCTGTCCAAATGATGGCCTGGAGGCTCAGCGGGTAGAGTTTGTGCCACATCACCCGCAAGTTCAGCAGTTTGGCACTAAACTGCAATTTATGCCAATTTATGGTGATTCAGTACCACAGTTCACAGTATCTGTGATTGTCATACAAATCACATGATATGTTTCTCAACAGTTCAGAAGCACTGTAGTCTGTAAGTAAAATTAGAAAGATATGAATCTGTAGTCAAGTACTGAGGAACGGTTACAACAATGTGGAAAGCACCCTTTTGAAATGGCTCGAAAATAAAACTGCTTTTGTATTCAGGTTTATTTATGGATATTTCTTGGTTTCTACGTGACATTTTGCTTTGCTTTGTTGGCTTGTGTGTGTGCGGCTTTGCACCATGTGACCCTTTGACCTTCCCCAGGGCATGAAAGGCAACGAAGTTCTGCAGATGATTGAAAAAGGAGACCGAATGACCGCCCCCCTGAATTGCCCTCCAGAGATATACAATTTGATGAATAAGTGCTGGACATTTGAGTGAGTGCTCTGATGACATTTATAGGGCCAGTGATAGAGTCGCTACGGCGACCAGGTGACCAAGTGAGGTCATTCAACATTCACATATTCGCTGTCTGTATATTTTAGTTTAACTATAATGGAATGATGTGCCGATCCTTTTAAAGTGACACTGTTTGGGTACTTGATTGAATCTGCTGCTCTTTCACCTCTGAGGAATTGGCGCATCAACAATCAGACTTGTTAACATTAACACAATTAATGAGATGTCCCCTGTATCCTGGCCTTACTTCTTCCTGTCTCCATGACGTTATGTTGGTGTTTTAAATGTTTGTTTTGTTATGGGGTTATTGTTATTTATTGTTATTGTTTATAGGATAACACTTTTCTGTCCAAGGACTGCAGATGGAAAAATAGCCGTTTGGCTAATTCTGGTGCATTTACAGTTATGTGAGTTAATGTAATATCCCTGTGAAATAAACTAACATTTATTCATTCATTCTGTTTCAGCCCAGAGAAGAGACCTGCGTTTGCTGCTGTCGAACTGAATCTAAGGAATTACTATTACGAGATTTCACAAATCTAATTTAGTACAGGGCAAATGTATTTTAACATTAAAAGAAATGGTTGGCAAAGGAATGCATAGAGTTATGTTACAGGTTTACAAAGTTGTCAAGAATTTATGCAGGCTGACAAGCTATGGCTGTAAAGTACACAATTTAATCTACACAGCATGAATATTACTTTTGTGTTTTTTGATTTGTTTTGAAACATTTTATTTTTATACCTGTTTCTTTACTGTTCCCTCATTTTTAAAACTGATTGTTAAAGTATGTTTCAGTATTTGGCTGCTTGCATTTTAACATTGCTCTTAGTTTTAGAAATGCTTTTGAGATTTATAAGCAACTGAAAAGTAGTGAAATGGTCCAAGGGCGTATACCGTTGCATGGTTATCGTAAGTTTGCTGTGTTTTCTGAGGAAAGCCAAGTTCCAGTACGTTTTTGTGTTGCCAAGATTTTCCACAATGAAAAGTATACTTGAATCCTGTGTGTCATTTGCTGGTCAATGATTTGTCAAAATGATAAAAAGCCACATAGAGTAACTGCACTATTTTATTATATCAAGTGGCCAAGAGAAAACTAGTGTTTTTTATTGTTAAATCTGAAAAAGTTATTTTTCAAAAATAAAGGTTTCAACACTTGAAGTGTGCAATGTCATACACACACACACACACACACACACACACACTCTCTCTCTCTCTCTATATATATATATAAAATTCCAGTTTGAAATCAACAAAATTCACACATGGGCATCAACTTTACTGTAAAAGTACAGACAAGACGTAAAAAAAAAGCTACAGAACAAAAATATCAGAACTGGAAAGAAAATTAAACAATCAACCATAGGCTTTCATGTGTAAAATGCAATAAATGTTTTGGAAAATAAGTATTTCATTGGGTGTGTCCAAACGTTTGATTAATAGTGTACTGTACATAAAAACGTGTGTGTAAACTGAACACAGTATACCACAAAGTTTAGTACAAATTTCCCTTCTGAAATAATGAAATTAGTGACACTGCTGATACGTTTTCGTTCACTAGAGGGCGATATAACTCCATATTTTATACAATGAATAAACGTTCAGCACCAATCAAAAGTTTTTCTGTATCTGGTTGAAACCAGGTTTTTCCGTTTCCCTGGGATTTAAACTCAAATAATTACACGTTAGTTCATTAAATAATTGTTTTTTTATAATTCATAAACTAAAATAAATAATTAACCAATCTTGCTTCCAAAAAGTATGAGGAAATTATTTGATCAAACGTCAAAAAGTCAAAATAAGCTTTTTTCTTGTAGAGGGACACACTGTTGTAAGGTCATGAAACTCCTTTATGATGTATATTCGGACAGTATATATTTCTTTTAATTAGACTACATGTTTACGAAAATAACTGAATAGGGTATCAAAATGGCAATTTTTCTGAGTGAGAGCCAAAGAGGTCAGCAAATATTTTTATGCTTATTTGGAAAATGTAACTCTTAGTTTCTTACCAGAGAAAATCCCTTCTAAAATTTTCGTATGCTAACACTGGTGAAGTGATGTCGCGTAATCCTGCACTTTTGTTTCATAAACTTCCTGAAGCCCTCCTCTTTTGTAATTCATAATATTTCCTATTGTTATTGTTCTGTGTACAAGCTGACCATACACAGCTTAAGGAATGGAAAATCATGAAAAATAGGATTCAAGTATTACTTAAACCACTGACTAATAGTGTAACAATCACCAATTACTGGTATAAATTCCTCACAACATTTCGCATGTCATGTCATTCACCCTGGGAAATGTGTTTACAAAATCCACAGCAACACTGATGTGAATATTGGAAATACTGTTTAAAACATGTGCAGAATTTTATTACAACAGTTATTACAACAGCTGTTACAACAGCTGTCACACACGCCATGTTGCCCCATTCTCACAAAGAATGAAAACCAACAATACAAATGCTACACAGACACAGAAGAGCTGTAATCAGAGACAAGATTAATCCTGAACTCATGTCAAGGCCGGCTACATGGGAGACCTACACTCACGTCAAAGCCTGCTACATGGGAGACCTACACTCACGTCAAGGCCTGCTACATGGGAGACCTACACTCACGTCAAGGCCTGCTACATGGGAGACCTACACTCACGTCAAGGCCTGCTAC